>JAAOOA010003000.1:0-12500 GCA_012861695.1 Trematomus loennbergii | reverse complement strand
TTACTCCTTCAGGATTATTATACACTCCTCCTCCTCCTCCTCCTCTTCCTCACTCAGTGTTAACTTCCCGGGAGAAGTCTCCTTCTCTCCTCTAAATCTGGAGTTACCCAGGTGTCCTAGCTGCTGTTTTGTTTCTCCGGACCCCCTGCTGTGCCCCTCCTCTTCGACCCTGGATCTCCTGATTGGTGATTCCCCCCCGGAGTCTCGTCTTCTGACCCGAGGGTTTCTCCGAGGATCCTCCTGGGATGAATCATTCTCCATCGCCTACACCTGTGGACGCATGCTGTCGGTGAGGAGGGGGAGAAAGAGAGAGGGGGAGAGAGAGAGAGGGGGAGAGAGAGAGAGGGGGAGAAAGAGAGAGGGGGAGAAAGAAGAGAGAGAGAGAGAGAGAGAGAGGGGGAGAAAGAGAGAGGGGGAAGAGAGAGGAGGGGGAGAAAGAGAGAGATACAGGATGTAAAATAATTCAAAAATGTTCTGTAACAGCGATGAAAATTGTCACTAAGAGGCGTCTGGTACAAAAAAGCTCTCTGGGTTTATCTGCAGGGAGATGAGTTTGATTTGTTGGCTGTTTTCACTGCAATCTAGATGAAGAGCCCAAAAAAAACAGTTATTACATTACATGTCACTTGTTAGACGCTTTTATCCAAAGCGACTTACATACTCAGTACTGTGGACAATCCCCACAGGAGCACTTTGGGGTGAAGTGTCTCAGGGACACAACGACATGCTGACTGCAGTGGGACTCGACTTGCTACCCCTGATTCAAAGTTATGTTTGTCTTCATCTGCAGAGAGAAAGCATGTTAAAAAATTCCAAAAATGTAACATAGGAGCGACTATCATTAAAAAATCCGTAAATATGTTGAGAAATTAAGAAAACTGTACGCAAAATAGCAAAAACGTTATTACTTATTCAGTCAAAGTAACCTAGTTGAGAGTGGTACTGAAGGTATGCAAAGGGACAGGAGTCATTTACAATACGGACCTTTGTTCACATTTATTTAGGCTATAAATCAACGTTTTCCTCTTAAAATGCAGGTGTTATAAACTAGGGATGCCAGCGATTATTCGATTATTCGAATATTCGTTACAGTCTCCATAATCGAAGATTATTTTTAAAAATTCGATTTTATTTATATATTTTTTTATTAATATTTATGTTTTTCTTTTTTTTCCTGGTTTGGTTTCAACCAAAATATAGACTAATGCTAATAATAGTAATAGTATTAATAATTGTAAATGACCATTGATCACACCACCAGTTTGTTTTACTGTAAACTTGGAGGAAGCCAGCAGCGCAGAGTGCAGCCTGCTGCAGCCTGCTACACACCGGATGTATAATAAGAACTGGATACAGCGTGGGAGGCGGGGCCTCATCCATTCCTATGAGAGTTGCTCATTCGCACATGATGATAAAATGGCCCAACTTTTGAGAGAGCGAAACGTCACAGATTACCCGGCATGCCTGAGAAGTACCCGTATGTGCGCTCATAGCGCATGCGCAACTTTAACCATGCCCCCCAAAATGCTCGTTCACATCAGCACGTCAATTTGCGTACACGTAACAGCACCGCACGTTCATGACGCATGGTAATGGTTGTTATTACGATAGATTTGATATTAACGAGGCGGCAGTTAGCAGCTAGCGGTTAGCTAGTAATTATGCTAATTTACACATCAATCGTTATGTACTTTTATATTACGCTGTAACAGGATCTAGTGATATCCAAGCAACAGAGCTTCATTTAGCATGAAAGAATTATTGCACTGTATATATATATATATATATAATATACACAGTGCAATAAGCTTCTTAGTGCAATAAGAAGCTACAGGGACGTTAATCTACGTCGGTAATATTAACTTATTTAATACAAACATTTACGGTACAAGATTTAATCATACAGCCCATGTAGTATAATATTTTACAAATGATGAATTACAGCAAACATGTGCAATATATCCATTATTACAGCTCCGTGGGCTGGCAGTAAGGCGATATGGGTCCGTTCTTATTGTGCATCCATGGGTAAAGATAAACGCATGTAGTGCTGAACACGTAACATGAACGTGCCGGGCGGCGCGGTCCCGTGGGTTAGATGTGCGTTCATAATGCAGAGGGAAATAACTCTCAGAATAACGTTATTAGCACATTTTACAACTTGAGGAACGAATGTTTTTAATAAGGGCTATACAAGTGTTCATACTGGGTAGTTTATTTAGTTTAAAAAAATTATCCAACGATTTATAGACCACTCTTTCCCATGTAAGTCAATGGGAAAAGTGTTTCCGGGCCTGGCAACCAAAAGGAAGTGTAGTACCGCCGTTGGCCACACGAAACGTGGGGGGTGTCGAATAATCGATTAATATTCGCCAGGCTGTCCGATTTTCGATTTTGATCATGGTCAGTTTCTGGCATCCCTATTATAAACTCTTTGTTAAGATTTCAGAATGCAAATTGCTTTTAAGTTCAGATGCATGCGTGCACTTTTTCTGTTTGAGATTTGAACTGAAAGTATGGAAAGTGTTAGGAGAAAGTTGCAGTAACATTGTCTTAGATTTATAAGGGCTACCTAAAGTAGTCATGATCTGCCCACTCAGTGTCATACTGTAGGAAGCATACAGGCTAGTTAGCATTAGCTCACTCTGTGTCATACTGTAGGAAGCATAAAGGCTAGTTAGCATTAGCTCACTCTGTGTCATACTGTAGGAAGCATAAAGGCTAGTTAGCATTAGCTCACTCTGTGTCATACTGTAGGAAGCATAAAGGCTAGTTAGCATTAGCCCACTCTGTGTCATACTGTAGGAAGCATAAAGGCTAGTTAGCATTAGCCCACTCTGTGTCATACTGTAGGAAGCATAAAGGCTAGTTAGCATTAGCTCACTCTGTGTCATACCGTAGGAAGCATAAAGGCTAGTTAGCGTTAGCTCACTCTGTGTCATACTGTAGGAAGCATAAAGGCTAGTTAGCATTAGCTCACTCTGTGTCATACTGTAGGAAGCATAAAGGCTAGTTAGCATTAGCCCACTCTGTGTCATACTGTAGGAAGCATAAAGGCTAGTTAGCATTAGCTCACTTTGAAAAGGAAAAGTGGCATTTGATGTCAATAACAAACTATAGAAGATCACTGCATTAACCAAATACAACAAAACCTTAATGAGGTTGCTATGGACAACAACACGACTGTGTGGTGGTGGTGGTGTTTTCATAAACAGGAAGTGGTGACGGTTAGCAGCATCTCATCTGGCAGCTTCTTCTCCGTGTGAGAAACTGTGTTGTGTTGTAGCTGCTGCAGGCGGGGGTTTGTTTACGTCAACAATCTGTGTTCATTGCTTATTTGATATGGAGGGAGCATGTTAATGAACAAGAGCAGAACATACAAGATGCTGGCGTTAGCATACATGCTAATTTACAGGCAGGTACAAAGAACTTAGATTAGATGTATTGTGTCCAGGGGGAAATGTATGTTCACAGCACTGTGCATGTACACAATATCTAAACAACAACAACAACAGATAGCGACACATGGCAGCTACACTCAGAGAGGCTGTTATTTAAGGGTTTTCCAAAGAGAGCTCTTCTACATTTCAATTTTAGCATTAAAAAAAGGATGCTATGCTTTGGTGTAAATCTTTGTCTTTAGCATCATTTTGAAATGCTAAATTGTTTCTTCAAAATTCTCATTTTTTATTATCCTTATATATTTCTTTTTTACATACTTTGCAGATTGTTTTTTTAGATTGTTAATGTTCGCACCACCCGATACCAAAGCAAAGGGACGTGCAGTCCTTTGTTGGTTGAAATGAGGCGTTTTGTCCAGTATTTAAAGATACAAAATACTAGTACAAAAAAATTATGTTGTTAAAGATCAATTAAAAATATTTCTATAAACTCAAGAAGTTAAATTAAATGTGCAAAAAGGGATCAAATAAATTAACATTTAATACCAACACACGAAGTCAAGGTAAACTTGTGCAATAATATTACAATACAAATATATTAGAAATGTTTCTATATCAGGGTGTCTGCGGGGTATTACAAGTTGATAAATCAATTTAGCGAAAATTAAGGCTATTAAAAAGTATTAAAAAGTATTAAAGGGCATTTTCCAAGGTATCACATTTTGTAGCTAGTTTTCAATAAGTATATAAATTGTCCAAAGAGGTATTCTACAGTGTGCCTGAATGTAATCATTGCGTAGGTGTGTAGTGTGATTCTGTGTAGTTTATTTATGGCATCCCGTTGGGTTTGACGTCATCTGAACAGGACATCGCACGCTCACTGCTTGATAGCGCGAAGGTCCGTTTACGCCGGTTGTTAAACAACATCGTTATGGGGAAATGCAAGTCTGCGTCCAAATGGTTGGAAGATAAGGAGGAAGGACAATCAATACTGTATATAGTAAATGTGAGGTAAAGTGTGTCGCCAAGGTAACCGGTTAAAACTCAAAGTGGAAAGGGTCCAAAGATCCAAAAATACTTAAAGTTCCAAATATACTTAAAGTTCCAAAATACCGTAAATTTCAAAAATACTTAAGATCCAAATATACTTAAAGTTCCAAATATACTTAAAGATCCAAAAATACTTAAAGTTCCAAAAATACTTAAAGTTCCAAAAATACTTAAAGTTCCAAAATATCGTAAATTCCAAAAATACTTAAAGTTCCAAAAATACTTAAAGATCCAAAAATACTTAAAGTTCCAAAAATACTTAAAGTTCCAAAAATACTTAAAGTTCCAAAAATATCGCAAATGGTTGGAAGATAAGGAGGAAGGACAATCAATACTGTATATAGTCAATGTGAGGTAAGTGTGTCACCAATGTAACCGGTTAAAACTCAAAGTGGAAAGGGTCCAAGATCCAATTATACTTAAAGGGGACCTATCATGCAAAATGCATTTTGTACGTCTTTTATACATGAATATGTGTCCCCGGTGTTCCAGGGAACTCACCAAGGCCCTTTCTCATGTCTTCAAATGTTCCTCCTCGACTCCCCTCCTCGACTCCTATCCTCGAGACTTAGTCCCGCCCACAGGAGATGCGAGCGGAGGAGCCGAGGAGGGGAACCGAGGAGAGAGGAGGGGAAGCAGCAGGCGGTTAGAGAAATGAGAACTCCTCTCCTCTGAGCGGTCATTTTAAAGAGACGTCCATTAATGATGACAGGAGGCACAGCAGCCCTCTGTCTGATGGACAGATGTGTTCATGACCACTTATATATTTATTTTTAATTCATTCACAGTGCGGTATAATGAGACAATAACAGGCTACAGATGCGGACATACACACAGACACACAGACACACACACACACACATATATGTGTATATTTATATAAATATATACAATTTCAGAATCAAACAGAGCACTCTCATAATAACGTAACACTATCAGAGACTGGATATATCCCCCCCCCCTCTCTGGTCGCTACAATGAGGGAAATAAATGACGGGCCAAAAGTTGTATTTACAAGTATTACAAGTAAGCAGAGGACACCAAACCAACTGAGACCTGTCTGTCCGCTGCATCTACGCACACACTGTACCACACGCACCTACAGCTCCTAAAGCATATAATCAGGCTACAGTCGTTGTGTATTTTATTATGTGAAGCACTAAATGGTTTTAGAAAAATATCGACTTTGTTTGTAGATATCTACTAAACTAAAGCAAATAAAGAGAGTAGGCCTGTTATACTGAGTGATATGATATATATTATACACACTGCTCTTCTTTCTGCACGGACCTCACAGCTGTTCTCACTGTAAACATCGCGTCGCGATGAAAGCAGTTAATAAAATAATATCCAGGGGATGCATGCAGAGCTGTCATTGGCTGAGATAAGTCCGGCCGTGCGTCTCGACTCTTTGAAACATCACTGTTGCCGGAAATGCATCCACGAAGGAGCCGTGGAGGACTGTGGAGGACCCATCAGTGTATCCTCGGTTATAGCTCCTCCAGAGAGCCTCCTCGACGCTCGATGCTCGGTCCTCGATGTGCATTTCGAGAAATGAGATGTCCTTCAACATGGCGCGCTAAAATTCATTTCCGGGTCACTACCGGAGGACCGAGGAGTCGAGGAGTCGAGGATGGGACATTTGATGACATGAGAAAGGGCCCAAGTGTCAGAAAACACAACCCTCTCTATTTTCCTCCATACCCAAATCTCTAAAAAAGGGGCTGCAACGGATCTGATCAAAACTGATCCAGATTGAACACTTTACTGACGTCAGTAAAGTGGCGCTACGGCTATTGGGCCAACTCTCCACCTATCAAGGGAATGTGGGGTTGGGCCACGGCCGGCCATTGCCGCTCGAAAGCGCTGGAGACGCTGTAGTACATATGCCAGTCCTGTAAGTGGCGCTGTAGTCTGCCACAAAAGCAGCGAAGAAGACTTCCCGCCCATAGTTACCATGGTTACCCTTCTGTTTATTCTCCGCTGTGGCTTTCTTTCTCCCTCCCCGAGGCAAGCGTTTGCTCCTGCTGCTTTAATTCAATGCAATCCCTCCCCGTCGAGGCAAGCACTGTAATTCTCTCCGGTTAGTCCACCAGCAGATGACAAACACCCACCTCTCCGCCTCTTCCAAGGAACGAGGGGACTGTGCGGCAGAGTTTCAGTTTCAGTTTCTTTCGCTACTACTTAAAGATCCAAATATACTTTAAGTTCCGAATATACTTAAAGTTCCAAAAATACCGTAAATTCCAAAAATACTTAAAGTTCCAAATATACTTAAAGTTCCAAAAATACCGTAAATTCCAAAAATACTTAAAGTTCCAAAAATACTTAAGTTCCAAAAATACTTAAAGATCCTAAAATACTTAAAGTTCCAAAAATATCGCAAATGGTTGGAAGATACGGAGGAAGGACAATCAATACTGTATATAGTCAATGTGAGGTAAAGTGTGTCACCAATGTAACCGGTTAAAATTCAAAGTAGCGATGAGGTCTTAAAATGTATGGAAAGGGTCTTAAAAAAGGTCTTATTACATTTGACTTCAGGATTCCTGCATATACCCTGAATAAACATAAGAACTTAAAGCATAAATGTGCGATGAATTAAAACAGAATAAAAAAACATGTCATTAACATTTCTATAAACAGAAGAAGTTAAAATAAAAATATGCAATGCAAGATAAAATAATAAAATTCTTAACAAAAAGATTGCACACTTCCCGCCATAGTTACCATGGTTACCCTTCTGTTTATTCTCCGCTGTGGCTTTCTTTCTCCCTCCCCGAGGCAAGCGTTTGCTCCTGCTGCTTTAATTCAATGCAATCCCTCCCCGTCGAGGCAAGCACTGTAATTCTCTCCGGTTAGTCCACCAGCAGATGACAAACACCCACCTCTCCGCCTCTTCCAAGGAACGAGGGGACGTGCGGCAGAGTTTCAGTTTCAGTTTCTTTCGCTACTACTTAAAGATCCAAATATACTTAAGTTCCGAATATACTTAAAGTTCCAAAAATACCGTAAATTCCAAAAATACTTAAAGTTCCAAATATACTTAAAGTTCCAAAAATACCGTAAATTCCAAAAATACTTAAAGTTCCAAAAATACTTAAGTTCCAAAAATACTTAAAGATCCTAAAATACTTAAAGTTCCAAAAATATCGCAAATGGTTGGAAGATACGGAGGAAGGACAATCAATACTGTATATAGTCAATGTGAGGTAAAGTGTGTCACCAATGTAACCGGTTAAAATTCAAAGTAGCGATGAGGTCTTAAAATGTATGGAAAGGGTCTTAAAAAAGGTCTTATTACATTTGACTTCAGGATTCCTGCATATACCCTGAATAAACATAAGAACTTAAAGCATAAATGTGCGATGAATTAAAACAGAATAAAAAAACATGTCATTAACATTTCTATAAACAGAAGAAGTTAAAATAAAAATATGCAATGCAAGATAAAATAATATAAATTCTTAACAAAAAAGATTGCACAATCTGCAAATTGTACGATATACAAATGTATTTTTTTTTTAAATGTGAAGTCGTGTGTCTGCAGACGCTGTGATGAAAGGTGTTTCCTGCAGAGAGAGCGCTCATTATGGGATGGATCTCTGTGTGTTGGCAGAGAGCGCTCATTATGGATGGATGGCTGTGTGTTGGCAGCAGGGCTGATGTGAACGAGCCCTGGGGATTACACCGTGTTTCAGAGGACTCCTGTTGACATGAGGAGGATTTAGGATCTCTCTCTTAGTGCTTTATTGATTTCACTTCACACCGGCGTCTCTAATCTTCTTTTCTCACTTCCTTTTGACCTCTTTTCACCCTCTGTCTGAAACCAGAGCCAGTCTGCTCTGATTGGTTAGCTGGCCGGCTCGGTTGTGATTGGTCAACCTCTTAGAGATGTCCCGCCCCTTAACCTATCACGTACAATGTGTTGGAGCGCTAGCCAATAGGAGCGGGAGTTTTAAATACTGATGTCACTTTGAAGTAAACAAAAAAGTCCAATGGAGGCATTTCAGGCAAGTTTTAACAAGATGAGGGCGTGTGTAATATAAGGTGCATCATGGGAAATGTAGTGTATAACTCCACCTCTGCCTCTTTGGTTTTAACCGTTACTTTTTTATCTGTCACTTGCAAGTCCTCCATCTTCATGATGCGAAATCACTGACGTTATTTCAGCGTCAAAGGTAAATGTCACCTCATAAAAAGCATAAATGTTTGACAAGATGTTAGCAGCAGGATGAGTGGCGCTATTGAGTTGCATTGTGGGAAATGTAGTTTTGAGTTTTTTGTCAATTCTAGAAATTGAAGTATTGGGAAAATAACTTTGACTACTCGATTAATAACATGAATGTGTGTGTGTGTGTGTGTGGTGTGTGTGTGTGTGTGTGTGTGTGTGTGTGTGTGTGTGTGTGTGTGTGTGGTGTTGTGTTGTGTGTGTGTGTGTGTGTGTGTGTGTGTGGTGTGTGTGTGTGTGTGTGTGTGTGTGTGTGTGTGTGTGTGTGTGTGTGTGTGTGTGTGTGTGTGTGTGTGTCCTAAAAATAGGCGTTTATCATGGCAGCTGATGGGATTGTGTGTGACCTGATGCTATTCTCAGGCGCTGCTCTGCTTCCTGATTTACTGACACCACACAGATAATCCTCTGTAAGCAGCAACTGACTCTTTGTTTCTGAGCCGTGATGAAGCACACACACTCTGAGGAGAATGAAGCACACGCACTCTGTGGAGAGATGAAGCACACGCACTCTGTGGAGAGATGAAGCACACACACTCTGAGGAGAGGTGAAGCACACACACTCTGAGTAGAGGTGAAGCACACACACTCTGAGGAGAGATGAAGCACACGCACTCTGTGGAGGATGAAGCACACACACTCTGAGGAGAGGTGAAGCACACACACTCTGAGGAGAGGTGAAGCACACACACTCTGAGGAGAGGTGAAGCACACGCACTCTGTGGAGAGGAGGCGTTATGTATCCTTCTCCTTGGCAACACATGGGGTCGTTGTAGCCTCAGTGATGAACTGGGGCACTTGAATAAGAAATCAATGCAGCATATTCCCTTTATTTCTCCTTATAGAAACAGAGCAAGAAGAAGAGTGCTGGGGTCCTTATTTTTAATTAAGTAAAAGCAGCAATACCTACTTTTAAACATACTCTCTCAACACAAGTACAAGTCCTTCTTAGTAATGGCTGTTGGAGATGAATGTTGGTGTTAATGGGTTTCAATGGAGACATGTTGTCCTCAACGCTCTGACTGCTGACTCCATCACAGGAGCTGAGGGTGAACGTCCAAACTCTGAAAGATAAACAACTCAAACCCGTGCCAAAAGGTTTTCCAAATGCATCTGCGTGCGTGCGTCCGTGCGTGAGTGCGTGCGTGAGTGCGTGCGTGCGGGCGTGCGGGCGTGCGGGCGTGCGGGTGTGCGTGCGGGTGTGCGTGCGTGCGTGCGTGTGTCCGTGCGTGCGTGCGTGCGTGAGCTTTGAAGGCATTCACAGATGTATTAATGAGCGTTGGAAAATCTTTGCAATGAAGTTAGAGATAAATTATAATGTACTGATATTTAAGGAGCCTTTATTTCGTTATTTAACATTCTCACGTCTTACCCCACATCACACATAACGTTAGAACAACCTTTCCGCAACACAATACACACACACACTTTCCTCCTCATGTTACCAGGAAGCTCTATTTTATTACCCAGTTTCTGCCCAACTCTGGTATTTCCGCTGCTTTTAAAATGCCACCGTATAAAACCTGAAACACTGTGAGTGTTTTCAGCTCAGGAAACAAGTGTGTGTGTGGTGTGTGTGTGTGTGTGTGTGTGTGTGTTGTGTGTGTGTGTGTGTGTGTGTGTGTGTGTGTGTGGGTGTGTGTGTGGTGTGTGTGTGTGTGTGTGTGTGGTGTGTGTGTGTGTGTGTGTGTGTATAAGTGTGTGTGTGTGTATAAGTGTGTGTATACGTGTGTGTGTATAAGTGTGTGTATATAAGTGTATAAGTGTGTGTGTGTGTGTATAAGTGTGTGTGTATGAGTGTGTGTATATAAGTGTTTGTGTATAAGTGTGTGTGTGTGTATAAGTGTGTGTGTATAAGTGTGTGTATATAAGTGTATAAGTGTGTGTATATAAGTGTATAAGTGTGTGTGTGTGTGTGTGTGTGTGGGTGTGTGTGTGTAAGAGTGTATATAAGTGTTTGTGTATAAGTGTGTGTGTGTATAAGTGTGTGTGTATAAGTGTGTGTGTATAAGTGTATAAGTGTGTGTGTGTATAAGTGTGTGTGTATAAGTGTGTGTGTATAAGTGTGTGTATATAAGTGTATAAGTGTGTGTGTGTATAAGTGTGTGTATATAAGTGTGTGTGTGTGTGTGTGTGTGTGTGTGTGTGTGTGTGTGTGTGTGTATAAGTGTGTGTGTATAAGTGTGTGTGTGTGTGTGTGTGTGTGTATAAGTGTGTGTGTGTATAAGTGTGTGTGTGTGTATAAGTGTGTGTGTATAAGTGTGTGTGTATAAGTGTATAAGTGTGTGTGTGTATAAGTGTGTGTGTATAAGTGTGTGTGTATAAGTGTGTGTGTGTGTGTATAAGTGTGTATAAGTGTGTGTGTGTCTGCAGGAAGCAGCATCCCCAGAGTGTTGCTCTAATGAAAGTTTAATTTCCTCTGTTGCTTACATCGGAGGAGCACCGACACACGGAGAATCTCATCTTGTAAACTTTCATCTAAATATGAAGTTATTACAGCAAAAAAAGGCCGTTAGCTAAACACTGTTAGTGAAGCTTTGTGTCCTTTGTTCACACTTTATAACCATTTTGTGTGTCTTTTTGGAGTTAATATGTTACTTTTTGCATTCATGTGTTGTATTTTCAGTAGGGCTGTCAAGTTAACGCGTTAATAACGCGTTAACGCAAAAAAAAATTAACGCCACTAATTATTTTAACGCGATTAACGCATGTGTATTTTTTGTCCTCGGCCGCCCGTAGTTTCAGAGCGCATCGAGTTTAAAATACCATCTACAAGCTGATGCTGACAGCCTCGCTCCTACCGCCCGCTTGTGGCAGACCACACTTCCACGCTCACCGGCAGGCCCGGACTGGCCATCGGGAGGACCGGGAGGGTGTGTGTATGTGTGGTGCGACTCGCGCGAGCGAGGCACACCTTACGTGTTGTTGTTAGCATCTGGTGCTAGCTAGCTGCGCTAACGGATATAAGGAGCTGTTTCAATGACATTTCGCCGACAACTGCGCCGAGCACTTGACTTTATGCAGGTAGCCAGACAGTGGGACAATGTACGAAAAGTCAGCGCACTCAGCACGGATAGTACGCGCTACATGATTGCAGCGTCCAGGCAGCACACGTTCGAGCACATATGCCTTGAGCTGCACATAGCTCCAATGATCCATCACAGTGTCTCCACACACACACACACACACACACACACACACACACACACACACACACACACACACACACACACACAACACACACACACACACACAGTATTATTGTATGAGAGGTTCCAGGTTGAATTGAGGCGAATATTTGTAATGTTCAGGTTGTTGTGTTTAATATTCATGAGAATATTTGTCATTGTTCAAATGATAATAAACAAACATATAAAGCATATTTGTCCTCTCATATGTTGATAAGAGTATTAAAAACTTGAAAGATATCCCTCTAAGGTACATTTAGAACAGATAAAAAATGTGCGATTAATTTAAACAGCCCTAATTTTCAGTTAGTTTGAGTCTCCTTGCAGTGGTTTTGAGTCTCTTTGCAGTAGTTTTGAGTCTCTTTGCAGTGGTTTTGAGTCTCTTTGCAGTGGTTTTGAGTCTCTTGCAGTGGTTTTGAGTCTCCTTGCAGTGGTTTTGAGTCTCCTTTGCAGTGGTTTTGAGTCTCCTTGCAGTGGTTTTGAGTCTCCTTGCAGTGGTTTTGAGTCTCCTTGCAGTGTTTTGAGTCTCCTTGCAGTGGTTTTGAGTCTCTTGCAGTGGTTTTGAGTCTCCTTGCAGTGGTTTTGAGTCTCCTTGCAGTAGTTTTGAGTCTCTTTGCAGTAGTTTTGAGTCTC
>JAAOOA010002999.1:22500-26208 GCA_012861695.1 Trematomus loennbergii | reverse complement strand
AAACAACAAACAACATGTCAGAGAGGTTACTTTAGTTTGCTAGTCTGACAATTATATACCTGAACAGGACAAATGTGCATTCAGAGACAGAAAGAGGAAGACAAAAGTCAATAAATAAAGATTAAGCTAAAAATAATAATATTTAGAAAAACGATCAAATCTATAGATAAAAAAATATATATCAATTTGCCAAATATTATTTTAAAAAAAATATTCTTAAAACAAAAGTAAATCAGAAAACTTGTAGAAGAAATATAAATATATAAAAAAAGGAATATCAATATAAATATATACAATAAATACAATCATATTAATTAGATATAGTTTGAAATAGAGAGATTGTGCGTGTCTGAGAGGAGGCGATGGTGCATTCAAAGACAGTAAGAGGAATATATAGAGAGATAGTGTGATGGGCATTCAAAGACAGTAAGAGGAATATATAGAGAGTAGTGTGATGGTGCATTCAAAGACAGTAAGAGAAATAAATAGAGAGATAGTGTGATGGTGCATTCAAAGACAGTAAGAGGAATATATAGAGAGATAGTGTGATGGTGCATTCAAAGACAGTAAGAGGGATATATAGAGAGATAGTGTGATGGTGCATTCAAAGACAGTAAGAGGAATAATAGAGAGATAGTGTGATGGTGCATTCAAAGACAGTAAGAGATATATAGAGAGTAGTGTGATGGTGCATTCAAAGACAGTAAGAGGATAATATAGAGAGATAGTGTGATGGTGCATTCAAAGACAGTAAGAGGATAATAGAGAGATAGTGTGATGGTGCATTCAAAGACAGTAAGAGGAATTAATAGAGAGATAGTGTGATGGTGCATTCAAAGACAGTAAGAGGATTAAATAGAGAGATAGTGTGATGGTGCATTCAAAGACAGTAAAGGAATATATAGAGAGGTAGTGTGATGGTTCTGTACCGTGGCGCTGGCTGCCCAGAGACACCAGGAAGCGATCCCCCAGTCTGGAGGGGAGGTCGGAGGACGTGATGACCACCGTGTCGGGACCCATGGCGTGAAGCAGGTCCATCACCTGCAAGAGAAACGAGAAATAAAGAAACCCTGCCACCAAGCAGCTGATTCCCCCAGTGACAGCAAGATTCAAGATTCAAGGGTTTTATTGTCACGTGTGCATAGCTACAGTGTAGTTATGACAATGAGAATCTGAGGTCAAACTCTATAACTCCTCCCCCTTCAGTAAGGAGAACTGAGAACTTCCACACCACCACTTTGTGCACAATAAATACCACCATTACAAAACACTCTACTAGAAAAGGCAATAACCCCGCCATGAAGCAGCTGATTCATGAGCAGCTGATTCTGGGAGTAAGCTAGTGAGTATTTTCATGATTATCATTTTTTTGTCAATTTATTGAACATGTTAAAAACAAAACAAACAATAATAATAACAAAGAGAAGCTGCATTTAAAGGGGACCTATCATGCAAAATGCACTTGTGTACGTCTTTTCTACATGAATATGTGTCCCCGGTGTTCCAGGGAACTCACCAAGTGTCAGAAAACACAACCCTCTCTATTTTCCTCCATACCCAAATCTCTAAAAAAGGGGCTGCAACGGATCTGATAAAAACTGATCCAGATTTGAACACTGTCCTGACGTCAGGACGGTGGCGCTACGGCTATTGGGCCAACTCCACCAATCAGGAGGAGACAGCCACGGCCATTGCCGTTCGAAAGCGCTGGAGACGCTGTAGTACATATGCCAGTAGGTGGTGCTGTTCTCACAGAATCAGCCCTTGCTAAAACAGAGCTAGAAATTGTCAAATTGAGCGAAATGAGGCATGGCTAAAATGCATGATCTGTTTGGTATTTTGAAGAAAAAAAAAGTATAAATATGCCTTATATAGGTATGGCCCTACACTATAGTATTAAATATAGCATGATAGCATGACTTTAAGTAAGCTTTCTTAACGCTAATGTTATAATAGTCAGATTGCTCTGAAGATGGGAGGAGGGGATATTCTATTAATGTTCACGTTCACACAGTCAGGTGATTTTTGCCGGCAGTCTTTCCTGCAACGGCAGTTTTTCTGTATTTCCTCTATCCTGTAATATGAATTGATCGCTTTAAACTCCGCACACGGAGCTCTGATTGGTCAGCAGGCGGTGCTTTCACTGACTTGATCTCTTAGCCTGCAACCTAACCTGCTCCGGACCAGGCTAGCCGCTCAGCATAAGTTACCATGGAGATCTAGCCCGCTAAGAGGTGAACCAGCGTCGTAGGACCGGAAACCCAGAGTTTTCCCTGAAGTTAGCTAAGAGAACATCCAGCTTCGTAGTACAGGCCTCAGGTCTTGTAGTTTTAGTGTTTTTAGTTTGATAATCGATTTGTTGGTTCTCTGTACGTAGTTTTATATATAATTCGTATGGCTCTTTTTTGCAGGATGAAGATAGGATGTGTATTTGTTTTATACGTGTTCCCTCAAACCTCCACACAGTACATCATGTATGACGTCAACAACGGGGTGCTCCGCCTGTATGGGCAACCCTCCACCTATCAGGGAATGAGAGGCTGCCGTGGCATGGTAACAGCATGGTAACAGCATGGTAAACAGCATGGTAACATGACGCTCGTGCCTCGGCCCCCTCCTTTGCAGGGGGGCGTGGTCAGCTGCAGCGCATGCAAAGACAGGCTGGAGAACAGCAAATAGAGCGAAATGAGGCATGGCTAAAATGCATGATCTGTTTGGTTTTTGAAAAATAAAACGTATAAATATACCTTATATAGGTATGGCCCTACAATATATTATTCAAATATAGCATGATAGGTCCACTTTAATTTATTGTCTATCATTATCATTGGTTTTGTTTGCGTTCAATGTTAATTTATTTTGGTCAAACCAGATCTTCGTCCTGCTCAATAGGAAGGTATGAAGGGTTATATAGCGAGAGGTGTTTTACCTCCACAGCGTCTTTCTCCGTGGTGATGGTTTTCCCCGTCAACAATCTGAAACACAGACGCACACATTCTGTTAGAGGACTGGGAGTTACGTTTTTAAACAGAAAGTGATGAACTATGAAATGACAGTGAGTGGCCGCTGCTACTCACTCAGCCTCAAACTGGTTGGGGGTGATGATGTCCGCCACAGGAACCACTTTGTTCTTGTAGACCGGGTACAGGTTCTGAGGGACGTACTGTGGACACCACACACACAAACACACACACACACACACACACACACACACACACCACACACACACACACACACACACACACACACACACACACACACACACACACACACACACACACACACACACACACACACACACACACACACACACGGTGAACACACTGATAATGCTTTATGATCACATCTCTGGGAAACACACATTTTTAGAGGTGCTTCTGCAGGAGTCACTGTGGTGAAACCCCGTTTTAATGATCCTGTGATTAAATCAATGAATCAATCAGTGGACTAAACGGTACAGTTGTTAGTGGACTGAGATATCCTCAGTGGAGAACAGCCTCAGTGATTAATAAATCCTCCTGAAGCCTGAAGCTGGAGGAAGAACAGAAGTGTGTGGGCTCAGCTGGTTATAACTGATCAGAATATGATGCTAATCCCAAAAATGCACGTCGCACATTGTGTGCACACACACACACACACACACACACACACACACACACACACACACACACACACACACACTGTGTATATGTATTTCTGTCAGATCAC
>JAAOOA010002999.1:0-17500 GCA_012861695.1 Trematomus loennbergii | reverse complement strand
AATGTTGGGCTATAAAGGAACTACAGCACGGTCACATGACTTCACGTCACCACCGCTAAGCTAAAGGAGGCTAATGTTGGGCTATAAAGGAAACTACAGCACGGTCACATGACTTCACGTCACCACCGCTAAGCTAAAGGCGGCTAATGTTAGGCTACAAAGGAACTACAGCACGGTCACATGACTTCACGTCACCATCGCTAAGCTAAAGGAGGCTAATGTTGGGCTATAAAGGAACTACAGCACGGTCACATGACTTCACGTCACCACCGCTAAGCTAAAGGAGGCTAATGTTGGCTATAAGGAACTACAGCACGGTCACATGTAATAATGTTAAAATAAGCCCAAAAAAATGTTTAGGTAAGTTTCCAACAACAGAGACAGTTGTCCATCTTTATAATCCTGAACATCACCAAGCGCTCGGTCCCAGCTGTGTGCGTCACTCTTTAGTGTCCCCTGGTCTCCAGCTGTGTGCGTCACTCTTTAGTGTCCCCTGGTCTCCAGCTCTGCGCGTCACTCTTTAGTGTCCCCTGGTCTCCAGCTGTGTGCGTCACTCTTTAGTGTCCCCTGGTCTCCCAGCTGTGTGCGTCACTCTTTAGTGTCCCCTGGTCTCCCAGCTGTGTGCGTCACTCTTTAGTGTCCCTGGTCTCCCAGCTGTGTGCGTCACTCTTAAGTGTCCCCTGGTCTACCAGCTGTGGTGCGTCACTCTTAAGTGTCCCCTGGTCTACCAGCTGTGTGCGTCACTCTTAAGTGTCCCCTGGTCTCCCAGCTGTGTGCGTCACTCTTTAGTGTCCCCTGCTCTCCCAGCTGTGTGCGTCACTCTTTAGTGTCCCTGGTCTCCCAGCTGTGTGCGTCACTCTTTAGTGTCCCTGGTCTCCGTTGTGTTCTGAGCTTCTTGCAGCGTTTGGTTTCTGCAGCTTTTAGTAAACGCTGCGCATGTCTCCTGAAGTTGCTGAATGTTCTCTAGAGGCTGCATGTGTTGTTAAGTTGCTGAATGTTCTCTAGAGCTGCATGTCTCCTGAAGTTGCTGAATGTTCTCTAGACGCTGCATGTGTTGTCAAGTTGCTGAATGTTCTCTAGATGCTGCATGTGTTGTCAAGTGCTGAATGTTCTCTAGACGCTGCATGTGTTGTCAAGTTGCTGAATGTTCTCTAGACGCTGCATGTGTTGTCAAGTTGCTGAATGTTCTCTAGATGCTGCATGTGTTGTCAAGTTGCTGAATGTTCTCTAGACGCTGCATGTGTTGTCAAGTTGCTGAATGTTCTCTAGATGCTGCATGTGTTGTTAAGTTGCTGAATGTTCTCTAGAGGCTGCATGTCTCCTGAAGTTGCTGAATGTTCTCTAGACGCTGATGTGTTGTCAAGTTGCTGAATGTTCTCTAGACGCTGCATGTGTTGTCAAGTTGCTGAATGTTCTCTAGATGCTGCATGTGTTGTCAAGTTGCTGAATGTTCTCTAGATGCTGCATGTGTTGTCAAGTTGCTGAATGTTCTCTAGACGCTGCATGTGTTGTCAAGTTGCTGAATGTTCTCTAGATGCTGCATGTGTTGTTAAGTTGCTGAATGTTCTCTAGGCTGCATGTCTCCTGAAGTTGCTGAATGTTCTCTAGACGCTGCATGTGTTGTTAAGTTGCTGAATGTTCTCTAGATGCTGCATGTGTTGTTAAGTTGCTGAATGTTCTCTAGAGGCTGCATGTCTCCTGAAGTTGCTGAATGTTCTCTAGACGCTGCATGTGTTGTCAAGTTGCTGAATGTTCTCTAGATGCTGCATGTGTTGTCAAGTTGCTGAATGTTCTCTAGACGCTGCTGTTGTCAAGTTGCTGAATGTTCTCTAGACGCTGCATGTGTTGTTAAGTTGCTGAATGTTCTCTAGACGCTGCATGTGTTGTCAAGTTGCTGAATGTTCTCTAGATGCTGCATGTGTTGTCAGTTGCTGAATGTTCTCTAGACGCTGCATGTGTTGTCAAGTTGCTGAATGTTCTCTAGATGCTGCATGTGTTGTCAAGTTGCTGAATGTTCTCTAGACGCTGCATGTGTTGTTAAGTTGCTGAATGTTCTCTAGACGCTGCATGTGTTGTTAAGTTGCTGAATGTTCTCTAGAGGCTGCATGTCTCCTGAAGTTGCTGAATGTTCTCTAGACGCTGCATGTGTTGTCAAGTTGCTGAATGTTCTCTAGATGCTGCATGTGTTGTCAAGTTGCTGAATGTTCTCTAGACGCTGCATGTGTTGTTAAGTTGCTGAATGTTCTCTAGACGCTGCATGTGTTGTTAAGTTGCTGAATGTTCTCTAGAGGCTGCATGTCTCCTGAAGTTGCTGAATGTTCTCTAGACGCTGCATGTGTTGTCAGTTGCTGAATGTTCTCTAGACGCTGCATGTGTTGTCAAGTTGCTGAATGTTCTCTAGATGCTGCATGTGTTGTCAAGTTGCTGAATGTTCTCTAGACGCTGCATGTGTTGTCAAGTTGCTGAATGTTCTCTAGACGCTGCATGTGTTGTTTCTTCATTTGTTTTGGGAAACCTTTTACTCTAAACTCTGTCACATTGTGCTGATCCTCAGTATGATGTTATATTTACTGAGAAGCAACAGCTGTGCAGATGTGTTTGTTTCTCAGCTGATTCATGCAGGGGGGGGGGGACACTGCTCATTCAAGGGACTGCAAATCAGATCAAAATATGACGGGTAATGTGACACCGAGGGAACATGATGCAGACAGAATACTAACTGCATCTTTGCTGCTTCAAAGCCAGACAGAAAGCCTGTGTCAGATTCTGGGTTCAGCTTCTGAGTCACAGCCTCCCAAAAACTAGAGTCACTGAGCTGTGAGCCTCGACAAACGTCTCGCTAAAACCCGTCACGACACCAGGGGCTGGCACTGACTCACACACACCCACACACACTCACTTAACTACAACACAGCACACACACACACACACACACACACACACACACACACACACCCACACACACTCACTTAACTACAACACAGTACACACACACACACACTCATTTCACTACACACACACTCTCAAAGAAGCATGCTTGTTCATCGCTCTCACCTGTATGGTTGGAGAACTGCACAGAGTTGATGGAGTCCACCTCAAACCCTAAAACCTGAAGACAGAGGGACAGAGAAGGGGTCAGGACTCTTTAAAGTAGAGACACTACATACTGATATACACCTGAACATCAGCAAGAGAGGACTCTTTAAAGTAGAGACACTACATACTGATATACACCTGAACATCAGCAGGAGAGGACTCTTTAAAGCCTCAGATATCTAACTGTGCACACAAGAAAAAATGCTAAAGTTTTCATCGTATACAAATCTAAATCTGTCATCAGTTAAAAGTTATGCATAAAAGGAAACACTAAAAAGTCAAACAGAGATGAGGTTTCTCTTCTGAAAGCACCAACAGCCATCCCTAACATATTATACATTTGCACGTCGATTGAAAACGTTTTCAAATATTGTATATTGTGACATTTCTTCCATATCTCTTCCGTCCTAATTGCAGCATGTAAACAGAAATCTGGATGGGCTGATAAGATAAGAACGACTTCCTGTCAGATCGGGAACAGCTATAAACCAACTTTCCTCCCGTGTCTTTCTTTTTTTTAATTAGTAGAGACAGAGAGACACGGACAGCCTCATGCAGGTAGTTGTTATCTGAGCGTCTTCATTCATTGTGCTGAAGCGGGAGACAGAAAGAGTCTTTTGTTCGGAGAAACAAGCATGAGCTTTGAGAGAGGAGACGCTGGTTCACCCTCTTTGACCTTCAGCCGCTCCAGTGTGTCTGAGGAAGAGCTTCTGCACAGTGCTGGATGTGATCTGAAAGATGCACTGCTGTCATTCGATTGCAAAATGCATTCACCTGTAGTAGTCTCACGGATGCAAAGGCTGTATCATCATATGCACAGCTACAGTTTAGTTATACTAATGAAAACCTGAAGTCTAAAGCTGCGTTTGCATCGCTCTGATCGCTCGAGTTTCACCGCGGCTGTCAGCTGTGTTTACTGGCGTCATTCAAACAAGACGTGCTGGCGAGGAGGCGGGGCTTATCTCAATGTCTATTCTATTTTATTTGTATTGACTTGCACTATTTTATCTGTGTTATTGTGTTGCTCTGGGAGGAGCCTGGGACCTCAGATGTTCATTGATATAACTTCACTGTAGCTCTGAACACATGACAATAAAAGCCTTGAATCTTGTAGATACTGTCGTAGATACCAACTACAACTAAATGAACATATTTGACCGTGATTTAATTGTTAATACAAGTTTCCAAATGATGCTGAAGTAACAACATACTGATACCGGTTGTGAATAATG
Source organism: Trematomus loennbergii (assembly GCA_012861695.1). Taxonomy (NCBI): domain Eukaryota; kingdom Metazoa; phylum Chordata; class Actinopteri; order Perciformes; family Nototheniidae; genus Trematomus; species Trematomus loennbergii. The sequence goes on along the minus strand of JAAOOA010002999.1, from coordinate 13,172 downwards.
AATGCGTGTGCAGACCAGACGGCAGGAGAAACCGTTTGAAATGTGTGTTTTCTGCATGGAGAGCTGATCGATCAGGCTAAGCTAACATGTAGCTGCTCCCGTTCAAACTCACAACAACTTCATACAGACAGAATAAAGCAGTGACGGTGTTCTCCGTGTCACAGACAGTCTGTGGTTCGTACATGTATAACTTTCTCCAGTTGCTGCCTCTGTCAGCTGCAGTTGAACAGTAGAAGTGAAAGAGACATGCATGAAAGCCCAGCAGCCATTAGGATAACAGAACACACCAGCAGCGGGATAAAAATAGACTCGGCTCTTCAGGAGGACGACGTACTGAAGCCTCAGGATCACTACTGGTGGAAACATAAAAACTATCACAAACATCATCGCCATCATCATCATCACCATCATCATCATCATCATCATCATGCTGGTGAAAGGGAGCGGGAACGGCGCGACGTCATAACGACAAGGTGGCCATCTTTTGGAGGATATGTAACGGAAGCTGCACCTCTTTTCACCTCTGTCTGAAACCAGAGCCCAGTCTGCTCTGTTGTGATTGGTTAATCAATCAATCAAAGTTTATTTGTATATCCCAATATCATACATTTGTCTCAGGGGTCTTTACAGTTTGTACAGAATATGAATACGACCGCCTCTGTCCTTGGACCCTCACATCGGACAAGGAAATCCCCCAGTTAGGACTCTTAAAGTAGAGACACTACATACTGATATACACCTGAACATCAGCAGGAGAGGACTCTTTAAAGTAGAGACACTACATACTGATATACACCTGAACATCAGCAGGAGAGGACTCTTTAAAATAGAGACACTACATACTGATATACACCTGAACATCAGCAGGAGAGGACTCTTTAAAGTAGAGACACTACATACTGATATACACCTGAACATCAGCAGGAGAGGACTCTTTAAAGTAGAGACACTACATACTGATATACACCTGAACATCAGCAGGAGAGGACTCTTTAAAGTAGAGACACTACATACTGATATACACCTGAACATCAGCAGGAGAGGACTCTTTAAAGTAGAGACACTACATACTGATATACACCTGAACATCAGCAGGAGAGGACTCTTTAAAGTAGAGACACTACATACTGATATACACCTGAACATCAGCAAGAGAGGACTCTTTAAAGTAGAGACACATACATCCAGGTAGGAGTCATTGGATCAACAGTCCGATATTACAGGAACCCTTTAAGCCACCTTTAAACACAGCAGAGTTCAAACACCTGGATCCATTATCGGACACAGCAGGGGGAAGAAGATCCTTTATAAGTACAAGTACAAATACTATGGTCTTAAAATACTCCATCACAAGTAGAAACCCTGATTTAGAATTGTTATTAACATCAAAACGTACTTAAAATGTACTTTAAAGAAAAGTCCCCAGTATGCAAATGGCTCATTCACAGAATTTGATTATTATAGAATATTATATTATATTATCCTGTTTTTATTTCACATTTACAAGTATTTTAAACTTGTATTTGTCAATGCGGAGCTAATTTTACCGTAACTATGAGTGTTAAATAAAGTAAAAAAGTACAATGTGTACCTCTGAAATGTAGTGGAGTCGAAGTATGAAGTAGCATTAAATACAAAATACTCTAAATTCTCAACACTTAAGTTCAGTACTTTAGTAAATCTCCGGTTAATAAAAACCGTGAAACAATGTGACGTCATCAACGGCAAGTCGGCCATCTTTGAAGAATATTGCGATTACCTTCACGTGAACAGCGGAGTAACTTTAAACGTGTTAAACATGGTCGGGGGGCTCTGTGACTCCTATGACCAACGAAGGACCACGGGATTACATTTTAAATGCCATTTTTGGTGAAGAAATGTGCAAATGACATCGTACAAAGTTCGTATAAGGAAATACAAATGGGTCATCCGTCTAAAACTGTCTCTGTTTGAGTTAATGTTCTATTCCTCTGTGTGTTTATAGTAAAGGGTTATAAAGGCTGCATGAAAAGGAACTGGACTGTGTGACACATAAATAATATCATATGGCTTCTTTCAAATTAGGAAATTTTCTGGTATATGGATATTTCTCTAAATATGGACTGTATTATTCTAATATGTAGGATGACCTTATATAAAACCCATCTTTGTATTGTATTTGGTTATACCTGTGTTATTTATGTTGTCATTGTTATTATTGATTTTATTTCTATACATTTAGTTTTTCATATTCTCATGTTGAATTTTTGGGGATTTGAGACCTTCTACATGTTGTGACCCCTTGTTAGAGAAACTGTTCATCTAAATAGGAATACTATTGGATGTAAAGGGGAATGTGGAAAAACCAAATAACAGGTAGAAATGTCAAGCAGTAACCGTGAGGTCCTGAAAGGGTTAAAGGCAGAGGAGGACAGATGTGGATGGGGAACACCTGTCCTCACGTTTACTGCCTGACATTTGAAGCTGTAATCTGGGGTTTTTACACAGTTTCACAACCGCTGTTTACTATAAACCCGTCAGGGGAATAGAACCAACGCACACCGTCAAACAGACACGGTGTGAGGCGGATGGCTGGTTTGTATTATGATGTAATTTGCACATTTATTCACAGAAATAGCATTAACACGAGTGGGTTTATAATGTAATGCCATGGTCCATTTTGGGTTGTCTGGAAACACCTGTCGGCAGGTGTATAGCCGGACATTTGAAGCTGTTATTTGGGGTTTAACCACATTATAACAATCATTTACGGCCTTTTTTTAATACAACTAACACATATTAACTCAAACAGACACGGTTTCAGGCGGATTACCGTTTGTAGTAGCCTATCATGTTATTTGCATATTGCTTCACAATAATGGCATTAACATGAGTGGGTTTAGTATCAGATTTTCTGGAGCAGCGTGACCGACGGGGTCGCGTCCGAAGCGGCTGCAAGGTGTCCGATAATGGGTGCATGCGGTTTGTATTTACCTGCAATGGGAAAGAGGCGCTCTTGTTGCCCACATACCCCCGGACTACATGGCTCTGTATGGACAGGACACGGCACTCCATGGCCGAGGAGGGGAGGCAGATCAATCCGTTACTTCAACGAGGATCCCGGCAACACATCGGAGAAACAAATCACACAACCGGTTTGGAGAAGCTAAGCTAACCGAGGCTAACCCGCTGTGTGTGTGGATGAGAGTGGTGTTTGTAACCATGGACGAGAAAAGAGAGAGAGGCGGAGCTCCGTTCATTCCTATGAGACTCGCTCACTGGTGCATGAAGACAGAATAGAGAGGCTGTGGAGTCACAAAGTACCCGGATGTGGGCCCACTGAGCATGCGCAGTTGAGTTGTTGAGTAAAAATATATACGGTATACATACAGTATACAGACATATGCTAACAATACTTGTTAGTGCAGTAACTATGCAACACTGCTGCAAAGCTATTCTCTATTCATTATTATTCATATTAAACGTGTGTCTTGGGTCACCAGAAACACCCAAAAGTGTGAACAGTCCTCCAGATTGTACACCTTTCTCAAAGTGTACAGTTCTTGGTGCTCTTTCTAGAACATTTTAACAAACTATCCTAATCCCCAGTATAAAGAAGAAGAAGGAACTGGTCCCACAGAGGGGAATTTGACATGCTGCACAAGTCCCTATGGACTTCACCACCATCATAAATGACTCCTATTTATTTATATATATTTGTTTTTATGCAAACAATATCTCAATTTCATTTAGGTATTGCCAGGTGTGCACAACCCTCTGAATATTTTGCATATTTGTACACAGCTCTCTTGTACACAACTTTCCACTTCCCATAACACTCCTGCACACATTTGAGTTTATTATTTTGTTATCATATACTGCAAGTCGTTTTCTGGTATATCCAGACTTCATGTATATCATTACATTACATTACATTAATGTATTGTAATGTAATGTATATCATTTTCTATACCTTTACGTATAATAGTTTTTCTTTATTACTGTATTCATCAAATACACCGAGGCAAATTCCTCGTATGTGTAAACCTACTTTCTGATTCTGAAAATACAATTAAAGCAGATATGAATAAACAGAGACAAATGTAATGACTGATTGTAAGAGCTTAATTAATGGGATATAACAATTATTTTTCAAAATAACACTAAATGATATAATATATCATATTTCCTTTACGGGCTATAAAAGTATTAGCGCTGTCAAAAAAATGTAAAAATGTATCTGCTGATTTAAGACGTCTCTTTCCACAATGTAAGTCAATGGGGAAACAATCAGTTTGGGCCAAGATGACGTCACATACGCTGCAGTACCACCGTTTGGCCACTATGGACATTCCAAATATGGGCTTCAACGACTGGAGCACTGTGTGTGTGAGGGCTACACACACACACACACACACACACACACACACACACACACACACACACACACACACACACACACACACACACACACACACACACACACACACACACACACACACAGGTGGTATTCTGCACAGGCAATCTGAGTGACCGCCTAGAACCGGATGACGTCACCACATGGCCACTAAGCACATCATCACAGCTGGAATTGAATGACAGCCCCACCCCCTTTATTTCCATTTGAATCTGTTATAACACTCGTTTTTCAGATGTATTTCAGGAAACATGTATCATGAACTCGAGTGGGGCTTCTCCGTGCCAGAAGAACAGAGGAAAACTCATTTTGTTTTAAATGTGAATCTTTCTGAGTGTAGTTTGGTGTCTGTGAGTCACAGCATCCTTTCAGGGAGTCGTGACTGAAGCAGGATCTCACACATTACAGGCAGCAGCACTTTTACTCAAGTACAAGATCTGAGTACTACCAGTACAAGATCTGAGTACTTCTACTTTTACTCAAGTACAAGATCTGAGTACTTCTACTTTTACTCAAGTACAAGATCTGAGTACTTCTACTTTTACTCAAGTACAAGATCTGAGTACTTATCTTTACTGTAAAGAGAGTACTCACTTTTACTAGTACAAGATCTGAGTACTTCTACTTTTACTCAAGTACAAGATCTGAGTACTTCTACTTTTACTCAAGTACAAGATCTGAGTACTTCTACTTTTACTCAAGTACAAGATCTGAGTACTTCTACTTTTACTCAAGTACAAGATCTGAGTACTTCTACTTTTACTCAAGTACAAGATCTGAGTACTTCTACTTTTACTCAAGTACAAGATCTGAGTACTTCTACTTTTACTCAAGTACAAGATCTGAGTACTTCTACTTTTACTCAAGTACAAGATCTGAGTACTTCTACTTTTACTCAAGTACAAGATCTGAGTACTTCTACTTTTACTCAAGAACAAGATCTGAGTACTTCTACTTTTACTCAAGTACAAGATCTGAGTACTTCTACTTTTACTCAAGTACAAGATCTGAGTACTTCTACTTTTACTCAAGTACAAGATCTGAGTACTTCTACTTTTACTCAAGTACAAGATGAGTACTTCTACTTTTACTCAAGTACAAGATCTGAGTACTTCTACTTTTACTCAAGTACAAGATCTGAGTACTTCTACTTTTACTCAAGTACAAGATCTGAGTACTTCTACTTTTACTCAAGTACAAGATCTGAGTACTTCTACTTTTACTCAAGTACAAGATCTGAGTACTTCTACTTTTACTCAAGTACAAGATCTGAGTACTTCTACTTTTACTCAAGTACAAGATCTGAGTACTTCTACTTTTACTCAAGTACAAGATCTGAGTACTTCTACTTTTACTCAAGTACAAGATCTGAGTACTTCTACTTTTACTCAAGTACAAGATCTGAGTACTTCTACTTCATTCAGTGGACATGTTTAAACAACAGCTGAAGACACTTCTCTTTAAATTGCCTTTTCTAGCAATATCCCATTTTAATTGGTCCTTTATTCATTATTATATTATTATTATATTATATATTATTTACATTGTTTTATGTATTCCTTTATTTTGTAGGTTTTATAATTCTATTGTATTGAAACTGTTTCTGAGTGCAGTGAAATGTTCCAGAGTTCAACATGAAATGCAGAACCTCTGGAGCAATGGGATGATCAGCCATGATGTCATGTGATATATCTTCTGACATCCTGAATGTAAAACAGAAGCCACACAAAAACCAAGTTAGCTTGAGTTTTATTTGCATTCAAAAAGTTAAGAGACGTTCAAAGGTAAGCTCTGTAGTTGGACTTAAACTCTGAATAACCTGCCATTGTTGGTATGACAGTTTGTACTCAAGACGTATACCAACGTGTACTTCTGGATTTACACTTCCAAACAGACATATATATTTAACATATCCACAAATATACAGTACATTGCATATAAGTAAACACAAGTTACATTTTTAACTTCATACCTTTTGTTTTTCTTACACTTCTTTACTTTTATTAATTAACCCTAGATGCTTCTTTTGTAAAAGTTAATGTTACAATGACTGCCATGTGATTTATATGCATACGTGTAGTACACATTATACAGAGGGTGATCACAGTATGAATACTACAATACGAGTATATGGAGTACACATTATACAGAGGGTGATCACAGTATGAATACTACCATACGAGTATATGTGTAGTACACATTATACAGAGGGTGATCACAGTATGAATACTACCATACGAGTATATGGTAGTACACATTATACAGGGGGATCACAGTATGAATACTACCATACGAGTATATGTGTAGTACACATTATACAGAGGGTGATCACAGTATGAATAACCATACAAGTATATGGAGTACACATTATACAGAGGGTGATCACAGTATGAATACTACCATACGAGTATATGGAGTACACATTATACAGAGGGTGATCACAGTATGAATACTACCATACGAGTATATGGAGTACACATTATACAGAGGGTGATCACAGTATGAATACTACCATACGAGTATATGGAGTACACATTATACAGAGGGGGATCACAGTATGAATACTACCATACGAGTATATGGAGTACACATTATACAGAGGGTGATCACAGTATGAATACTACCATACGAGTATATGGAGTACACATTATACAGAGGGTGATCACAGTATGAATACTACCATACGAGTATATGGAGTACACATTATACAGAGGGGGATCACAGTCGATTGGTTTAGCTAAGTGTCTGAAAATGGTCAGACTTCATATCAATAGTTCAGACTCAGGTTGGTACTAACTATCATCAGCTGTGATCCTGTACAGACTGAACTATCTGGGCAGCAGGGAGGAGGTCTCTGGAACAGGAGGAGACTCTTCCTCCTACAGAGGACACAGAGACACTGAGGAACCAGACCAAACTGTAAACCCAGCATAGAGAGGTTCAGTGGATGTGGTTCTGATGGTGTGGAGGTGGATCAGTGTGTCAGAGGAGACTCTGTAGAAGGAGAGAGAGCCAGCAGGATGATCCAGATACACTGCTACTCTACCAGAGGAGGAGGAGGAGGAGGAGGAGGAGGAGGAGGAGATGTGTGTTCTCTGTTATTGTGCCTGACAGAGTAACCACCATCAGTGCAGCTCAGACTCCAGGACTGATCATTCATCCAAACAACAGTCCTATGTCTCCTCTCCTCCTGATTCCTCTGTAAGTCACTGATATATGAACCTCTCCTCTCCACTCGACCTCCCAGTAACAGCGACCAGTCAGAGCTTCTCTGCACATCAGCTGAGCCAGAAGTCAAACCTCTCTGGATGATCAGGATATGGCTGCTCCTCCTCCACACATGTCACCGTCCTGTTGTTGTCAGACAGTTTGAGTTTCTCTGTGCTGTGTTTGTGTCGAGTGAGAGTTCACAGGAATCTGATGAGAGAACAGCAGCAGTTATTAATCTATCAGCTGTTCATTTATTGACACTTTGATGATGAAGGTTACATTTGAAGATGGTGGCTGCTTTGTTTTCATGAATCAAATTAAACCACACTCACACTTCCTCAGACCGGGTCTCAACCATCGGACTCCACCAGGCTCCATCCTGAAAGAAGGAGGTGTCATGGTTATGGGTTTATGTTGATATTCTCCACTTTTATTTTGAAAAGTGTTCACCCCCATGTTATGTCTGTTACTTCCTGTCTTGTCTAGTTTTACTTCTTGTCTTTAGTTTCCCTCCTGTGCCTGATTGTGTTATTGTATATCACCTTCCCTCTCCAGCTGTGTCTTGTCTTGTGATTACCCTTCTGTGTATTTAGTCTTGCTTTCCCTTGTGTTCCTTGTCCGATTGTCGTCACTGTAACCCTCAGGTTCCTGTCCGTGACTTTGTTCTTGTTTCACCCGTTAATGTTTGGTAGTTTTCTTTGTTTCTAATCAGCTTTTTGGAATAAAGCTTGTTTTGGTTATTACCTGGATTCCTGCTTCCCTGTCTGTGTTCTGCATTTGGACAGGGGGGTGTTAGAGCAACGTGGAAACATGGACATTACATCACTCTCACACAAATGATTCAAGCCCTTCATAGACTTGACACAATACTTTTTTTTTCGCTTTATTAAATATTTTTATTTAAGAAATAAACCTAAGTATAGTTGATTAGTTTTACACAATTACATTAATCAATTCACTTATTAAATGTATTTAGGACAGATCAACTCAAAATGAATGTTTTCATCTGGGGACCGCCCCTTTGCACATGCGCAACATCCGTTCTGTCATTTACCGCCTTTTGTCTGACACTGACTGGAAAGTCTATTCTTTGGTAAGTATTTTTTTTTCTAGTAGTTTAGAACGTACCCTGTTTCCAAGTAATGCCTTTTCATAATATCGACAAGAATATTTGAAACCACCGTGTTATATTTTGCTCCGTTTTTAGTTGGGTCTAAACGGCAAGCTAGCTATACCTCGCCAGATAACTGTAGCTAGAAGCTAGCTTGCTACATGTGGGTAGCATTGAATACCTGCTGGATAATGGAGATCAGTGATTGTATTATATTAGATTTCATGTTATTGTCATTGAACACAGTACACCGAAATTCAGTTTATATCCAACCAAAACAATGCAAAGAGAAATTAAAGAGCAGAGGTAACAGTATAGGGGGCGGAGCCTGCATGCCCCTGCAAGCGCCGCCATTTTCTATCATGAAGCTCTGCAGGTCTGTCACCTCTCCTGGCCTTAGTGCAGGCAGGCAGAGGAGGACAGGTGAAGACACTCCTTTCTAGGAGTTCAGTTGAGTTTTGGCACTGGTCTTTTTTTTACTGCCAAATATTTAATATAAATAATGAGACAGAGACGGGGGGGATACGTGTGTGGCGCGTGCATGTGTAGAGCGAGTGAGAGGGAAGTTGAGCGAGCCGTAGTACGTTTCTGGAAGTGAACGGGAGTAGCAGCAGTATAACAAGTCATAAATATAAACGACGGCCTCTGAAGAACATTGAATGATGTATTCCATGTACTGATCCTGCAGACACCCACTACACGGGGCGGAAGTCCTGCAGCATGCGCGCCCCCTGCAGCATGCGCGCCCCCCCAGAGGCAGATCCTCACAGAGGAGAGCAGAGCCCCCCCCCCCCCCCCTCCGAATGACTTTAAAGTTACGGCAGACCCACAGTTACTCTACCCGCAGACGGCCTGCCCGGTTCCAGCAGAGTGAAGTAAGTAAATGTGTATGTTTGTATGTGTTGACCGTTTTTATTATTGTCCATAATGATCAATGGCTCCACAATCGCAGTTGAATTTGCCAATAACCCTACATCCCAATGTGGTAGTGATTCTGATAAACAAGTAACACATTGTTGTATTTTGTTTGTCAATAATATTTTTAAGGTGAATGCAGAGTTCTTGCGCATCACCACCAAGCCACTGCAATCGAAGTTCATGTATCAGCTGGACCACTTTTCAGACAAGCTGCTACAAATCCTCACCAGCAAAGAAGGAGTGAAGGGGGAAAGATAAAGGAAGCCCTTGCAATCAGCATTTCTCTTCAGATACCATGTCCTGCTCAGGGACATTTAGACTGAACCACCTTTCTGGTCTTCAGACAACCGCTCTGTCGCACCCACATGAACTCAATTCTGTTTTGATTGTCGACCCTGCTTTAGTGTGACAACATCAACACCAGGAGGGAGTGCATCCTGAGAAGCCTTGTGATATACCTAAATGAAGATCCAGACTCGTTCTTCAAGGAGTATCTGGTACGTTTATACAATATGTTTCCCATGTAGCGTTGAACAGTGTTACCCTAACTTATTAATACCATGGCATGTATTTATAATGAGAAAATCCTATGGCACACCACCATCCATACCCAAGGCTAGTGTCTATCATGTCAACTTCTCGCTTGCGTGTATTACTGAAGTATCAATAAATACATGTAAAAATAAATACAGGAATAAATAAGGAAATAAATATGGATATTAATGAATAAATAAATGTATACATTAATTCAGGGATAAATAATTATATACAGAAATAAATAAATAAATGCTGAAATAAATAAATTCTCGAATAAATAAATGTTGAAATACATATAGAAATAAGTAGGTAAATGCATTAATAAATACAGAAATAAATGTTAAATTATTACAGGAATAAATAAATAAAATAATAAATAGATTCTGAAATAAATAAATACATGAATAAAATAATAAAATAATAAATATAGAAATAAATAGGTAAATGTATGAATAAATAAGTAAAAGTTGATAAGCAAACAGGACATACATGGATAACTATCTTTATTAGATTTAATTTATTTCTACATTTTTGTACAACTATTTATTTCTGTATTTCAGGCTCTGTATGTTGATAAGGTTGGAGGTCCTTATCTCAGTTTAAAGCAGTATTGGTCAATTAGGCGAGCCAGACAGAAGCAAATGTGCTTCTCTAAACTGCAGTTGATGGTTTAAGAATGCTTATTTATATTTTCACACACAGTTTTCTGTTTGTGGGGTTCAGCTTTTTACTTAACATAAGTGTTGTGTGTTTGTGTTGTTTTTCAGGCCTCCGCGCTGAGGATGCAGAGAGGGACATTTCCAACAGTCATGGGGATTTACACGATCCGAAGAAACGGGGATGGGGGGCCAGAGGACGTGGGAATTGTTATGGAAGGCATTAAAGTCATGGAAAACGTAGGCAGCGTCATTGTGGGACTCATCATGCTCTCGGGGCTCATGTATGCCCTTGATCTCAGCTTCCCGGACAACCTGAAGTACACCTTCGAGTTTCTACAGAAGGTCGTAATGAACTTGGATGGGCACAAGCTGAATGCAAAAATACAGCAGCTGCAAATCAAGCTGTTTGCATAAGAGGTGAACAACATGTGAACAAGTGTCAAGTTTTCTTATCAAATTTTGTTTTTCAACTTTCATTTTCCATATGCTTTTTTGCTTTTTTTGTAATTGTAGGTTCAAAGCAAATGGCTACACTACACTCATGCAATTACCAAATATACTGTAGGGTTTGTGCAGTGCACTCTTTATCCAAACCACCCAATGATATTCCCTGTTTGGAGAGCAGTGCAAAGCCTCCATCTTTTATAGTGTCTTTGTTGTTTGTGGCACTGGGAGATTTAGAATAGCTGGGTGTTCATTTTTCACCAGTTTCGGCACTGTTACGAGAGTGCTATTTGCACCACTTTAAAATTGTTCTTTTAAAAAAATATTTGTACATCTTGCTCTGTGTATTCAAGTAAAGTTAATATTGAGATGTGTATATAAATATTGATGTTGAATTGAGGATTACTGTCACCTTCCTCATCCATGATTGGCATTATTATTATTTTTCTGAGTTGCTTTTATCTCCTGCTCAGTCTGTTTATTGATATGTTTTATAAAAAAAGAAATGCAGACAGACAAATAACTCTGATTGACAGAGAGCTGTGACACTGTTTACACAAGGTGAGGATTGGCTATCCACCTCAAGGTGTAATTGTTATCTGAGAATTTTCAATAAAAATATCTCAACCAGGTTTTGTCTCATGAGTGTCTTAATGGGGGATAAAGTGAAAAATCATTTTATTTTACCTTATTTCTTTAACAATTAATTATATTATTTTTAGTTGGACAAATGTAAATTCATTTAATTTAGTTAACGTAATAATTTTATTTCAGCTGTATTTGATCAAATTGAGTTGGACTAACTCAATTCAATTTATTGCATGGATGTTTTTAGTTTCAGTTGGGGCTACGAATATTTATTGGATGGAAAACCTGCCCACAATTGAATTGAGTTCATCCAATGAGTTATTTCTTTGAGTGAGAAACACGGAGCTTTGTTATTCTCCACAGATGAACCATGTTCACAGAGAGCTCCTCTTAGTCCGTTTTCAGCTGGTATTATTTTAGGTCAATCGAACATCTCATTATGAGCCGATAAATAAAGCTCATTATTTTCAATTATTATCTTTCAGAAAATAAGATGTAAACATTTATCAGTGTTCAGTTAGTCCAATCTCAAGAGGAAAATAAATGAACTTTATTTAAAGGTATCTCTGGTGCACAGAATTCACCAGACGTCTGATAGTTCATCATTGTTTTTAACAGAGGGAGGGGCCATTTACTGCTTTATAAAATAGAAGAAGCACTTCTGATCAATTCAGATACCGGAGTGAGTGTAGATCACGTCCAACAGTGATGATCTCTGCTGTGTGTTTATGTTGTAGGATGGATTTTGATATTTTTAGCAACCGTTCAACCACAAAAACAAGATGTTGAGCATCCTGCTGGCCAAGTAGAGGTCTCCCCTGAATATATTGTAAAATGTGATCAGCAAATTAAAATGAGCATTGCAATCTAGATCAGAATCTAAAATGATAAAGATGTGTTCCCTGCTGTTGTGTCTTTTCTGCAAACACTGAGCTGCTGCCTGTGTCCTCAGTACCCTTCAGTTTTATTCTCCTGGTCCATGTTCTTCAGGTTTGGGTCTTTGTGACTATTTTGAAAACTATAATTTACATGAACACATATATACGTTATAATACCTGAGAGTGTCCAGTCTCCAGAGTGGATCCTCCAGTCCAGCAGACAGCAGCTTCTCTCCTGAGTCTCCTGGATGATTGTAGCTCAGGTCCAGCTCTCTCAGATGGGAGGGGTTGGAGCTCAGAGCTGAAGCCAGAGAAACACAGCCTTCCTCTGTGACCAGACAGCCTGACAGCCTGAACACACACACAACAACATACATCACCTAATCTGAGGTTACTGTGAGGACTGGAGGGTTAGTTCAGAAGTGGGGTAA
>JAAOOA010002998.1:15000-22500 GCA_012861695.1 Trematomus loennbergii | reverse complement strand
CCTCTTTCTCCCCCCTGGGTGTGTGTGAGAGACCAGTGAAGTGAGTCAGCCTGCCAACAAGCAGCAGTGTGCTGTCATTTGAAACATGTTCCCCCACAGACTCTTTACCAGTTTTTGAGGCTTCTTTCCTGGGTCAATGTGTCCTCTTTCTCCCCCCTGGGTGTGTGTGAGACCAGTGAAGTGAGTCAGCCTGCCAACAAGCAGCAGTGTGCTGTCATTTGAAACATGTTCCCCACACTTTAACACAGTTTTACCTGTGTTTTGAGCTTCTTTCCTGGGTCAATGTGTCCTCTTTCTCCCCCCTGGGTGTGTGTGAGAGACCAGTGAAGTGAGTCAGCCTGCCAACAAGCAGCAGTGTGCTGTCATTTGAAACATGTTCCCCCCAGTTTAACACTTTACCTGTGTTTTGAGCTCTTTCCTGGGTCAATGTGTCCTCTTTCTCCCCCCTGGGTGTGTGTGAGACAGTGAAGTGAGTCAGCCTGCCAACAAGCAGCAGTGTGCTGTCATTTGAAACATGTTCCCCACACTTTGACTTTTACCTGTGTTTTGAGGCTTCTTTCCTGGGTCAATGTGTCCTCTTTCCCCCCCTGGGTGTGTGTGAGACCAGTGAAGTGAGTCAGCCTGCCAACAAGCAGCAGTGTGCTGTCATTTGAAACATGTTCCCCCACACTTTAACACAGTTTTACCTGTGTTTTGAGGCTTCTTTCCTGGGTCAATGTGTCCTCTTTCTCCCCCCTGGGTGTGTGTGAGACCAGTGAAGTGAGTCAGCCTGCCAACAAGCAGCAGTGTGCTGTCATTTGAAACATGTTCCTCCACACTGTGACTCTGCTGTAGCCAGCTTTCGAGCACTCTTTCCTGGGTAAATGTGTCCTCTTTCTCCCCCCCCTGGGTGTGTGTGAGACAAGTGAAGTGAGTCAGCCTGCCAACAAGCAGCAGTGTGCTGTCATTTGAAACATGTTCCCCCACACTTTAACACAGTTTTACCTGTGTTTTGAGGCTTCTTTCCTGGGTCAATGTGTCCTCTTTCTCCCCCCTGGGTGTGTGTGGAGACCAGTGAAGTGAGTCAGCCTGCCAACAAGCAGCAGTGTGCTGTCATTTGAAACATGTTCCTCCACACTGTGACTCTGCTGTAGCCAGCTTTCGAGCACTCTTTCCTGGGTAAATGTGTCCTCTTTCTCCCCCCCTGGGTGTGTGTGAGACAAGTGAAGTGAGTCAGCCTGCCAACAAGCAGCAGTGTGCTGTCATTTGAAACATGTTCCCCCACACTTTAACACAGTTTTACCTGTGTTTTGAGGCTTCTTTCCTGGGTCAATGTGTCCTCTTTCTCCCCCCTGGGTGTGTGTGTGAGACCAGTGAAGTGAGTCAGCCTGCCAACAAGCAGCAGTGTGCTGTCATTTGAAACATGTTCCCCCACATTTAACACAGTTTTACCTGTGTTTTGAGGCTTCTTTCCTGGGTCAATGTGTCCTCTTTCTCCCCCCTGGGTGTGTGTGTGAGACCAGTGAAGTGAGTCAGCCTGCCAACAAGCAGCAGTGTGCTGTCATTTGAAACATGTTCCTCCACACTGTGACTCTGCTGTAGCCAGCTTTCGAGCACTCTTTCCTGGGTAAATGTGTCCTCTTTCCCCCCCTGGGTGTGTGTGAGACAGTGAAGTGAGTCAGCCTGCCAACAAGCAGCAGTGTGCTGTCATTTGAAACATGTTCCCCCACACTTTAACACAGTTTTACCTGTGTTTTGAGGCTTCTTTCCTGGGTCAATGTGTCCTCTTTCTCCCCCCTGGGTGTGTGTGAGAGACCAGTGAAGTGAGTCAGCCTGCCAACAAGCAGCAGTGTGCTGTCATTTGAAACATGTTCCCCCACAGTTTAACACAGTTTTACCTGTGTTTTGAGGCTTCTTTCCTGGGTCAATGTGTCCTCTTTCTCCCCCCTGGGTGTGTGTGTGAGACCAGTGAAGTGAGTCAGCCTGCCAACAAGCAGCAGTGTGCTGTCATTTGAAACATGTTCCTCCACACTGTGACTCTGCTGTAGCCAGCTTTCGAGCACTCTTTCCTGGGTAAATGTGTCCTCTTTCTCCCCCCCCTGGGTGTGTGTGAGACAAGTGAAGTGAGTCAGCCTGCCAACAAGCAGCAGTGTGCTGTCATTTGAAACATGTTCCCCCACACTTTAACACAGTTTTACCTGTGTTTTGAGGCTTCTTTCCTGGGTCAATGTGTCCTCTTTCTCCCCCCTGGGTGTGTGTGAGAGACCAGTGAAGTGAGTCAGCCTGCCAACAAGCAGCAGTGTGCTGTCATTTGAAACATGTTCCTCCACACTGTGACTCTGCTGTAGCCAGCTTTCGAGCACTCTTTCCTGGGTAAATGTGTCCTCTTTCTCCCCCCCCTGGGTGTGTGTGAGACAAGTGAAGTGAGTCAGCCTGCCAACAAGCAGCAGTGTGCTGTCATTTGAAACATGTTCCCCCACACTTTAACACAGTTTTACCTGTGTTTTGAGGCTTCTTTCCTGGGTCAATGTGTCCTCTTTCTCCCCCCTGGGTGTGTGTGTGAGACCAGTGAAGTGAGTCAGCCTGCCAACAAGCAGCAGTGTGCTGTCATTTGAAACATGTTCCTCCACACTGTGACTCTGCTGTAGCCAGCTTTCGAGCACTCTTTCCTGGGTAAATGTGTCCTCTTTCTCCCCCCCCTGGGTGTGTGTGAGACAAGTGAAGTGAGTCAGCCTGCCAACAAGCAGCAGTGTGCTGTCATTTGAAACATGTTCCCCCACACTTTAACACAGTTTTACCTGTGTTTTGAGGCTTCTTTCCTGGGTCAATGTGTCCTCTTTCTCCCCCCTGGGTGTGTGTGTGAGACCAGTGAAGTGAGTCAGCCTGCCAACAAGCAGCAGTGTGCTGTCATTTGAAACATATTCCCCCACAGTTTAACACTTTTACCTGTGTTTTGAGGCTTCTTTCCTGGGTCAATGTGTCCTCTTTCTCCCCCCTGGGTGTGTGTGAGACAGTGAAGTGAGTCAGCCTGCCAACAAGCAGCAGTGTGCTGTCATTTGAAACATGTTCCCCACACTTTAACACAGTTTTACCTGTGTTTTGAGGCTTCTTTCCTGGGTCAATGTGTCCTCTTTCTCCCCCCTGGGTGTGTGAGAGACCAGTGAAGTGAGTCAGCCTGCCAACAAGCAGCAGTGTGCTGTCATTTGAAACATGTTCCCCACACTGTGACTGCTGTAGCCAGCTTTCGAGCACTCTTTCCTGGGTAAATGTGTCCTCTTTCTCCCCCCCCTGGGTGTGTGTGAGACAGTGAAGTGAGTCAGCCTGCCAACAAGCAGCAGTGTGCTGTCATTTGAAACATGTTCCCCCACACTTAACACAGTTTTACCTGTGTTTTGAGGCTTCTTTCCTGGGTCAATGTGTCCTCTTTCTCCCCCCTGGGTGTGTGTGTGAGACCAGTGAAGTGAGTCAGCCTGCCAACAAGCAGCAGTGTGCTGTCATTTGAAACATGTTCCTCCACACTGTGACTCTGCTTAGCCAGCTTTCGAGCTCTTTCCTGGGTAAATGTGTCCTCTTTCTCCCCCCTGGGTGTGTGTGAGACAGTGAAGTGAGTCAGCCTGCCAACAAGCAGCAGTGTGCTGTCATTTGAAACATGTTCCCCCACACTTTAACACAGTTTTACCTGTGTTTTGAGGCTTCTTTCCTGGGTCAATGTGTCCTCTTTCTCCCCCCTGGGTGTGTGTGAGACCAGTGAAGTGAGTCAGCCTGCCAACAAGCAGCAGTGTGCTGTCATTTGAAACATGTTCCTCCACACTGTGACTCTGCTGTAGCCAGCTTTCGAGCACTCTTTCCTGGGTAAATGTGTCCTCTTTCTCCCCCCCCTGGGTGTGTGTGAGACAAGTGAAGTGAGTCAGCCTGCCAACAAGCAGCAGTGTGCTGTCATTTGAAACATGTTCCCCCACACTTTAACACAGTTTTACCTGTGTTTTGAGGCTTCTTTCCTGGGTCAATGTGTCCTCTTTCTCCCCCCTGGGTGTGTGTGTGAGACCAGTGAAGTGAGTCAGCCTGCCAACAAGCAGCAGTGTGCTGTCATTTGAAACATGTTCCTCCACACTGTGACTCTGCTGTAGCCAGCTTTCGAGCACTCTTTCCTGGGTAAATGTGTCCTCTTTCTCCCCCCCCTGGGTGTGTGTGAGACAAGTGAAGTGAGTCAGCCTGCCAACAAGCAGCAGTGTGCTGTCATTTGAAACATGTTCCCCCACACTTTAACACAGTTTTACCTGTGTTTTGAGGCTTCTTTCCTGGGTCAATGTGTCCTCTTTCTCCCCCCTGGGTGTGTGTGTGAGACCAGTGAAGTGAGTCAGCCTGCCAACAAGCAGCAGTGTGCTGTCATTTGAAACATGTTCCTCCACACTGTGACTCTGCTGTAGCCAGCTTTCGAGCACTCTTTCCTGGGTAAATGTGTCCTCTTTCTCCCCCCCTGGGTGTGTGTGAGACAAGTGAAGTGAGTCAGCCTGCCAACAAGCAGCAGTGTGCTGTCATTTGAAACATGTTCCCCACAGTTTAACACAGTTTTACCTGTGTTTTGAGGCTTCTTTCCTGGGTCAATGTGTCCTCTTTCTCCCCCCTGGGTGTGTGTGTGAGACCAGTGAAGTGAGTCAGCCTGCCAACAAGCAGCAGTGTGCTGTCATTTGAAACATGTTCCTCCACACTGTGACTCTGCTGTAGCCAGCTTTCGAGCACTCTTTCCTGGGTAAATGTGTCCTCTTTCTCCCCCCCCTGGGTGTGTGTGAGACAAGTGAAGTGAGTCAGCCTGCCAACAAGCAGCAGTGTGCTGTCATTTGAAACATGTTCCCCCACACTTTAACACAGTTTTACCTGTGTTTTGAGGCTTCTTTCCTGGGTCAATGTGTCCTCTTTCTCCCCCCTGGGTGTGTGTGAGAGACCAGTGAAGTGAGTCAGCCTGCCAACAAGCAGCAGTGTGCTGTCATTTGAAACATGTTCCCCCACACTTTAACACAGTTTTACCTGTGTTTTGAGGCTTCTTTCCTGGGTCAATGTGTCCTCTTTCTCCCCCCTGGGTGTGTGTGAGAGACCAGTGAAGTGAGTCAGCCTGCCAACAAGCAGCAGTGTGCTGTCATTTGAAACATATTCCCCCACAGTTTAACACAGTTTTACCTGTGTTTTGAGGCTTCTTTCCTGGGTCAATGTGTCCTCTTTCTCCCCCCTGGGTGTGTGTGAGACAAGTGAAGTGAGTCAGCCTGCCAACAAGCAGCAGTGTGCTGTCATTTGAAACATGTTCCTCCACACTGTGACTCTGCTGTAGCCAGCTTTCGAGCACTCTTTCCTGGGTAAATGTGTCCTCTTTCTCCCCCCCCTGGGTGTGTGTGAGACAAGTGAAGTGAGTCAGCCTGCCAACAAGCAGCAGTGTGCTGTCATTTGAAACATGTTCCCCCACACTTTAACACAGTTTTACCTGTGTTTTGAGGCTTCTTTCCTGGGTCAATGTGTCCTCTTTCTCCCCCCTGGGTGTGTGTGTGAGACCAGTGAAGTGAGTCAGCCTGCCAACAAGCAGCAGTGTGCTGTCATTTGAAACATGTTACCCCACAGTGTGACTATGCTTCTGCCACGTTTCGAGCACTCTTTCCTGGGTCGAAAAGACATGTGCTGTAACCTGGTTCTCTCCCAGTACTGGGTACTAGTCAATGCCACTATCACCACCACATTTAAACCAGATGAAGTGGTAGTTATCCGGGGTGCTGCAGAGTCTTTTTCAGGCTCCTCTCCACAATTGTCCCCCTAAAATGATTTTAAATCATTATTTTTGCATTTAAATGCATGTATTCTATCATTTATATGGTTCCCCAACACAATGCACATAGTCTGGAGCTCACTGGGGTCCTGCATATCATTTAATCAGGCGTTTTAACACTTTTTCCCATGAAAATGATTTTTAATCACTATCATGGGGCTATGAAAATAAAATTCCCGGTAATGCAGAGCACAAGTGCACCTTTTACTATTTAAATGTATTTGTATTATATATATTTGGGCTAGAAAGGGGACCTCTCTGGGTGATTTAGTCAGTTTATGGAGCTTTGCCCACAAATCCTGGATGATCCAGGCCGAATTTGGGTGCTCATAGGCGGCCTGCCAGGCGTCCCCACCCGTGGAAAGCAAAAAAAAGTGAAGAAAACGCTTAATTATATCTTAAAACAGAGTCATTTTTAAGGCTCCTCTCCACAATTGTCCCCCTAAAATGATTTTAAATCATTATTTTTGCATTTGAATGCATTTATTCTATCATTTATATGGTTCCCCAACACAATGCACATAGTCTGGAGCTCACTGGGGTCCTGCATATAATTTAATCAGGCGTTTTAACACTTTTTCCCATGAAAATGATTTTTAATCACTATCATGGGGCTATGAAAATAAAATTCCGGGTAATGCAGAGCACAAGTGCACCTTTTACTATTTAAATGTATTTGTATTATATATATTTGGGCTAGGTAGGGGACCTCTCTGGGTGATTTAGTCAGTTTATGGATTTTTTCCCACAAATCCTGGATGATCCAGGCCGAATTTGGGTGCTCATAGGCGGCCTGCCAGGCGCCCCCACCCGTGGAGCAAAAAAAAAAGTGAAGAAAACGCTTAATTATATCTTAAAATAATCAAAAATGAAGTTTTGAAAAATTGTGAAATTTTTTCTAAGTGCCAACGGGAGTAGTGGCCAGGTGTTTGGCGCTTCGGGCCGATTTTTCCCCTTCTCCGATGGTTGGTACAACGGAGAAGGGGAAAAAGTCCCTGGGCTTCATTTCCACTTCTCTGTCAAAAAGATTCATCCATGTTTTTCAGACTACCTTCCGCACGAAATCAGAAACCCAGTTTTTGGGTGGACTCAGAAAAAATACGGCTGTTGGAAATCATGGAAGAATGTATCCGCTCACCAAGCACTCTGAGTGGGCCTCATTTTGTGCCTCAAGACCCCCCAGCCTGGTTCTCCCAACACTTGGAGGAATGCGAGGGCACTTTTGCAGGTGACTCTACCCGATTATGAGCCACTATTTTGGGGCTTATTTTTTACATTTTCCCGGTTCTCCAAATAGTTTAAGTGTGACATTTTGAGCCCTGGAGGAATGCGAGGGCACTTTCCCGGTGACTCTACCCGATTTTGAGGCACTATTTGGGGGTATAATTTTTACATTTTGACCCCTTTCCCCGGTTTTCACCAAAGTTGAGTTGGATGATTTCCTCCATGGAGGAATGTCAGGGGAGTCCGCGGGGGACTCTTGCGGGGTCATGAGGCACTATTTTGGGGTACAATTTTTCCATTTTGACCCCTTTCCCCGGTTCTCACCAAAGTTGAGTTGGATGATTTCCTCCATGGAGGAATGTCAGGGGAGTCCGCGGGGGACTCTTGCGGGGTCATGAGGCACTATTTTGGGGTACAATTTTTCCATTTTGACCCCTTTCCCCGGTTCTCACCAAAGTTGAGTTGGATGATTTCCTCCATGGAGGAAT
>JAAOOA010002998.1:0-5000 GCA_012861695.1 Trematomus loennbergii | reverse complement strand
TGTGTCCTCTTTCTCCCCCCCCTGGGTGTGTGTGAGACAAGTGAAGTGAGTCAGCCTGCCAACAAGCAGCAGTGTGCTGTCATTTGAAACATGTTCCCCCACACTTTAACACAGTTTTACCTGTGTTTTGAGGCTTCTTTCCTGGGTCAATGTGTCCTCTTTCTCCCCCCTGGGTGTGTGTGTGAGACCAGTGAAGTGAGTCAGCCTGCCAACAAGCAGCAGTGTGCTGTCATTTGAAACATGTTCCTCCACACTGTGACTCTGCTGTAGCCAGCTTTCGAGCACTCTTTCCTGGGTAAATGTGTCCTCTTTCTCCCCCCCCTGGGTGTGTGTGAGACCAGTGAAGTGAGTCAGCCTGCCAACAAGCAGCAGTGTGCTGTCATTTGAAACATGTTCCTCCACACTGTGACTCTGCTGTAGCCAGCTTTCGAGCACTCTTTCCTGGGTAAATGTGTCCTCTTTCTCCCCCCCCTGGGTGTGTGTGAGACCAGTGAAGTGAGTCAGCCTGCCAACAAGCAGCAGTGTGCTGTCATTTGAAACATGTTCCCCCACACTTTAACACAGTTTTACCTGTGTTTTGAGGCTTCTTTCCTGGGTCAATGTGTCCTCTTTCTCCCCCCTGGGTGTGTGTGTGAGACCAGTGAAGTGAGTCAGCCTGCCAACAAGCAGCAGTGTGCTGTCATTTGAAACATATTCCTCCACACTGTGACTCTGCTGTAGCCAGCTTTCGAGCACTCTTTCCTGGGTAAATGTGTCCTCTTTCTCCCCCCCCTGGGTGTGTGTGAGACAAGTGAAGTGAGTCAGCCTGCCAACAAGCAGCAGTGTGCTGTCATTTGAAACATATTCCCCCACAGTTTAACACAGTTTTACCTGTGTTTTGAGGCTTCTTTCCTGGGTCAATGTGTCCTCTTTCTCCCCCCTGGGTGTGTGTGTGAGACCAGTGAAGTGAGTCAGCCTGCCAACAAGCAGCAGTGTGCTGTCATTTGAAACATGTTCCTCCACACTGTGACTCTGCTGTAGCCAGCTTTCGAGCACTCTTTCCTGGGTAAATGTGTCCTCTTTCTCCCCCCCCTGGGTGTGTGTGAGACAAGTGAAGTGAGTCAGCCTGCCAACAAGCAGCAGTGTGCTGTCATTTGAAACATGTTCCCCCACACTTTAACACAGTTTTACCTGTGTTTTGAGGCTTCTTTCCTGGGTCAATGTGTCCTCTTTCTCCCCCCTGGGTGTGTGTGAGAGACCAGTGAAGTGAGTCAGCCTGCCAACAAGCAGCAGTGTGCTGTCATTTGAAACATATTCCCCCACAGTTTAACACAGTTTTACCTGTGTTTTGAGGCTTCTTTCCTGGGTCAATGTGTCCTCTTTCTCCCCCCTGGGTGTGTGTGAGAGACCAGTGAAGTGAGTCAGCCTGCCAACAAGCAGCAGTGTGCTGTCATTTGAAACATATTCCCCCACAGTTTAACACAGTTTTACCTGTGTTTTGAGGCTTCTTTCCTGGGTCAATGTGTCCTCTTTCTCCCCCCTGGGTGTGTGTGTGAGACCAGTGAAGTGAGTCAGCCTGCCAACAAGCAGCAGTGTGCTGTCATTTGAAACATGTTCCTCCACACTGTGACTCTGCTGTAGCCAGCTTTCGAGCACTCTTTCCTGGGTAAATGTGTCCTCTTTCTCCCCCCCCTGGGTGTGTGTGAGACCAGTGAAGTGAGTCAGCCTGCCAACAAGCAGCAGTGTGCTGTCATTTGAAACATGTTCCTCCACACTGTGACTCTGCTGTAGCCAGCTTTCGAGCACTCTTTCCTGGGTAAATGTGTCCTCTTTCTCCCCCCCCTGGGTGTGTGTGAGACAAGTGAAGTGAGTCAGCCTGCCAACAAGCAGCAGTGTGCTGTCATTTGAAACATGTTCCCCCACACTTTAACACAGTTTTACCTGTGTTTTGAGGCTTCTTTCCTGGGTCAATGTGTCCTCTTTCTCCCCCCTGGGTGTGTGTGAGAGACCAGTGAAGTGAGTCAGCCTGCCAACAAGCAGCAGTGTGCTGTCATTTGAAACATGTTCCCCCACACTTTAACACAGTTTTACCTGTGTTTTGAGGCTTCTTTCCTGGGTCAATGTGTCCTCTTTCTCCCCCCTGGGTGTGTGTGTGAGACCAGTGAAGTGAGTCAGCCTGCCAACAAGCAGCAGTGTGCTGTCATTTGAAACATGTTCCTCCACACTGTGACTCTGCTGTAGCCAGCTTTCGAGCACTCTTTCCTGGGTAAATGTGTCCTCTTTCTCCCCCCCCTGGGTGTGTGTGAGACAAGTGAAGTGAGTCAGCCTGCCAACAAGCAGCAGTGTGCTGTCATTTGAAACATGTTCCCCCACACTTTAACACAGTTTTACCTGTGTTTTGAGGCTTCTTTCCTGGGTCAATGTGTCCTCTTTCTCCCCCCTGGGTGTGTGTGTGAGACCAGTGAAGTGAGTCAGCCTGCCAACAAGCAGCAGTGTGCTGTCATTTGAAACATGTTCCTCCACACTGTGACTCTGCTGTAGCCAGCTTTCGAGCACTCTTTCCTGGGTAAATGTGTCCTCTTTCTCCCCCCCCTGGGTGTGTGTGAGACAAGTGAAGTGAGTCAGCCTGCCAACAAGCAGCAGTGTGCTGTCATTTGAAACATGTTCCCCCACACTTTAACACAGTTTTACCTGTGTTTTGAGGCTTCTTTCCTGGGTCAATGTGTCCTCTTTCTCCCCCCTGGGTGTGTGTGTGAGACCAGTGAAGTGAGTCAGCCTGCCAACAAGCAGCAGTGTGCTGTCATTTGAAACATGTTCCTCCACACTGTGACTCTGCTGTAGCCAGCTTTCGAGCACTCTTTCCTGGGTAAATGTGTCCTCTTTCTCCCCCCCCTGGGTGTGTGTGAGACAAGTGAAGTGAGTCAGCCTGCCAACAAGCAGCAGTGTGCTGTCATTTGAAACATGTTCCCCCACACTTTAACACAGTTTTACCTGTGTTTTGAGGCTTCTTTCCTGGGTCAATGTGTCCTCTTTCTCCCCCCTGGGTGTGTGTGTGAGACCAGTGAAGTGAGTCAGCCTGCCAACAAGCAGCAGTGTGCTGTCATTTGAAACATGTTCCTCCACACTGTGACTCTGCTGTAGCCAGCTTTCGAGCACTCTTTCCTGGGTAAATGTGTCCTCTTTCTCCCCCCCCTGGGTGTGTGTGAGACAAGTGAAGTGAGTCAGCCTGCCAACAAGCAGCAGTGTGCTGTCATTTGAAACATGTTCCCCCACACTTTAACACAGTTTTACCTGTGTTTTGAGGCTTCTTTCCTGGGTCAATGTGTCCTCTTTCTCCCCCCTGGGTGTGTGTGTGAGACCAGTGAAGTGAGTCAGCCTGCCAACAAGCAGCAGTGTGCTGTCATTTGAAACATGTTCCTCCACACTGTGACTCTGCTGTAGCCAGCTTTCGAGCACTCTTTCCTGGGTAAATGTGTCCTCTTTCTCCCCCCCCTGGGTGTGTGTGAGACAAGTGAAGTGAGTCAGCCTGCCAACAAGCAGCAGTGTGCTGTCATTTGAAACATGTTCCCCCACACTTTAACACAGTTTTACCTGTGTTTTGAGGCTTCTTTCCTGGGTCAATGTGTCCTCTTTCTCCCCCCTGGGTGTGTGTGTGAGACCAGTGAAGTGAGTCAGCCTGCCAACAAGCAGCAGTGTGCTGTCATTTGAAACATGTTCCTCCACACTGTGACTCTGCTGTAGCCAGCTTTCGAGCACTCTTTCCTGGGTAAATGTGTCCTCTTTCTCCCCCCCCTGGGTGTGTGTGAGACAAGTGAAGTGAGTCAGCCTGCCAACAAGCAGCAGTGTGCTGTCATTTGAAACATGTTCCCCCACACTTTAACACAGTTTTACCTGTGTTTTGAGGCTTCTTTCCTGGGTCAATGTGTCCTCTTTCTCCCCCCTGGGTGTGTGTGTGAGACCAGTGAAGTGAGTCAGCCTGCCAACAAGCAGCAGTGTGCTGTCATTTGAAACATGTTCCTCCACACTGTGACTCTGCTGTAGCCAGCTTTCGAGCACTCTTTCCTGGGTAAATGTGTCCTCTTTCTCCCCCCCCTGGGTGTGTGTGAGACAAGTGAAGTGAGTCAGCCTGCCAACAAGCAGCAGTGTGCTGTCATTTGAAACATGTTCCCCCACACTTTAACACAGTTTTACCTGTGTTTTGAGGCTTCTTTCCTGGGTCAATGTGTCCTCTTTCTCCCCCCTGGGTGTGTGTGAGAGACCAGTGAAGTGAGTCAGCCTGCCAACAAGCAGCAGTGTGCTGTCATTTGAAACATATTCCCCCACAGTTTAACACAGTTTTACCTGTGTTTTGAGGCTTCTTTCCTGGGTCAATGTGTCCTCTTTCTCCCCCCCCTGGGTGTGTGTGAGACAAGTGAAGTGAGTCAGCCTGCCAACAAGCAGCAGTGTGCTGTCATTTGAAACATGTTCCCCCACACTTTAACACAGTTTTACCTGTGTTTTGAGGCTTCTTTCCTGGGTCAATGTGTCCTCTTTCTCCCCCCTGGGTGTGTGTGAGAGACCAGTGAAGTGAGTCAGCCTGCCAACAAGCAGCAGTGTGCTGTCATTTGAAACATGTTCCTCCACACTGTGACTCTGCTGTAGCCAGCTTTCGAGCACTCTTTCCTGGGTAAATGTGTCCTCTTTCTCCCCCCCCTGGGTGTGTGTGAGACAAGTGAAGTGAGTCAGCCTGCCAACACAGCAGTGTGCTGTCATTTGAAACATGTTCCCCCACACTGTAACACACTTTTACCTGTGTTTTGAGGCTTCTTTCCTGGGTCAATGTGTCCTCTTTCTCCCCCCTGGGTGTGTGTGTGAGACCAGTGAAGTGAGTCAGCCTGCCAACAAGCAGCAGTGTGCTGTCATTTGAAACATGTTCCCCCACACTTTAACACAGTTTTTACCTGTGTTTTGAGGCTTCTTTCCTGGGTCAATGTGTCCTCTTTCTCCCCCCTGGGTGTGTGTGAGAGACCAGTGAAGTGAGT
>JAAOOA010002997.1:30000-34041 GCA_012861695.1 Trematomus loennbergii | reverse complement strand
CCTCCCCCGTGAGCCCAGTGGCGTCTGCGAGACAGCGAGACACAGCGAAACCCAGCCCGAAACACACACACACACCCGCAGCCTGGGCTGGGAGTTGTGTGTGTGCCCAGGCTGAGTTCCGCGTTGTCTCGCTGTCTCGCAGACCCCACACTCTTCTCTGTGTTAGAGTTTTACTCGCTACAGGGTGCACTTTGAGGGTTTGTGACTCTGCAGACCGCTTACATGCAGAAGCTTCATAACACACAAGGGGACGGGTAATAACCGGAAAAGCATGACATGGGACCTTTAAAACAGGCCAGCCTACCAATATAACATCATATATAAATATATATTTGCTACTACCTCTGCTTTTACCACTATTTATTTATTTATTTATTATTTCTGTCTTTTTTTTACTGCAGTGCGAGTTGCCAAAGACATTTCGTTGTACTTGTATGATGACAATAAAGATCTATTCTATTCTATAAGATGTATAATATAAACATTGAATATTTATGTCTCTAGAATATATTGAATATTTCTGAACGGTTTTCCTTTAGAAATAAGATTTAAAGTGACAGCGTTGGATAGTGTGTGTTTTAAAGAGGGAGGTGAGCGGTAAGTAGTTGGCAGAGAGGATATTATAGAGATTAACACAGAGGGGGGGGGGTGACTCTGAGCAACACTCAGTCAGTGGAGGATCTGTCAGGAGGACACGCATGCTGGAAATAACTCAAATAAACCCAGGACCTGAGGAAACGGACTCTCATTAAGGTGAGTTATCGGATGCTTTCTTTGTTTTAAAGCCATTTAAACATCATGTGTTACCAAAGCTTCATTATGTGTTTGAATGGGTCTCTTCCACTCAGAGACCTACATACTCAGACATCTACAAACCCACTTTGAATTCAGATTACACTGCACGTATACTGTATATGTTCTCAAATGCTTATTGTACTTTTTGTATATTTACATTTCCTGTAAACATGAATTTTTTTTTTGTAATTTTATAAAAGTTTCAAAACTAGTTTTTAAATAGTTCTTTATTTGCTCCTTTTTTTACAAATGAATTCCTCTTACTGTCTTTAATTATGCACAAATGCAAATTCATTGAACGTGCCATTTAACCTGATTCTGATTCACTGAAACAGAGAAAAGCAAGCAGCCTTTAATAAGATGCTTTTACTTTAATATAACTAAATAATAAAGCATAATTTACAGCAGATCCATTACTAACTAATATCAGCTGCAGTTCATTTCCTCTGTCGCTCTCCGTGCATTTCAGTCATTAATCCGTTGAGAAACAGCCACTTAAATTATGGGATTTTACACTTTACTACTACTTCTGACGCCTTTTGTATTATTTAATGAATGCATGTTAATGTGAAGTTTGTGCTTTGGGGAATCCTTTAATTTGACGTTAGTGGAGGATGTTTTTAAACCTGGCAAAGATTAGTTGAAGTGGATTAACAGAGACTAATGCACGTCTATTTAGAGCCTGCGTTCACGTGCAATTACCCACAATACACCTCTACATTGTACCTCTACACAACACATATGCAGGGAAGGAGAGTAACTAAGTACATTTACTAAGTACTTTTATTTAATACCACTCCACTACATGTATTTATTTTAACAATGACGTTACTGAGATTTTGCATTTAAAAGTCATGCATAGTATTTTGAAATATAATTTTAAAAATCGAAATATCAAGAAATAATAACGTAGTATGTTAAAAAATAATTCAGAGAATAATACGTAACAAATATATGAAAAAGAAACATAACATGTTGCAAAGTATGAAATAAGTTATAGTATAGTATGTCAAAAAGAGTCAAGTTTATCTGGGCTAAACATATGAAAGAAATTCATAGTGTAGTTTGTAAAAGCATAGTACAGTAGGTTAAAAAATACAAAAAGAGTTGTGGAAAAGTATGTCAAAAATTAGGAAAACAATCATAGTACATATGACAAAATAATAGTACAGTATGTTGATAAGGGAGGCTGTGGCTCAGTGGAATGGTGCGTTGATCTTAGATCAGAGGGAACACCGGTTCGATCCCCGCTGCAGTCAGCATGTCGTTGGGCGAGACACTTCACCCCAAGTTGCTCCTGTGGGGATTCTCCACAGTATTGAATGTATGTAAGTTGCTTTGGGTAAAACAAGTAACATGTACAGTAAGGTCAAAACAAATCCTTCCATGTTGTAAAGTACAAGAAAAGTCATAGTATAGCATGTTGAAAAATATCTAAAAAATTAGTAGAAGTTATTGTATGTAAAAGCAGTTTAGCATTTTGTAAAAAAAAATGTTCATAAAACAAGTTCATTTAAAAATGGGTGAAAAATGTCCTAGTATCGTATGTGAAAACAAGTTATGGTATAGTATGTCTAAAAATATGGAAAAGTATTTTAACTTGATGGCGAGTTCACTAGTAATTAACCATGGTATACTATTCATCCATGTATCTACTACACACACACACACATACACACACACACACACACACACACACACACACACACACACACACACACACACACTCCCTCTCTAATCCTCTGCTGATGCAGTCTGGGAGATAAAAGGTTTACAGTAACACAGCTCGCCACCTAAAACACATCTCATTATTAAATATGATGTGTGTGTGTGTGTGTGTGTGTGTGTGTGTGTGTGTTGTGTGTGTGTGTGTGTGTGTGGGTGTGTGTGTGTGTGTGTGTGTGTGTGTGTGTGTGTGTGTGTGTGTGTGTGTGTGTGTGTGTGTGTGTGTGTGTTCCAGCTGTTCTGAGGGAGGATGGATAACAGATAGGAAGGGGGGAGAAAGGGGAGGAGCTGCAGGGAGGCAAACTGTCCTTAATTTGTTTAAGCCGGGGATTTTTGGATTACCTTTGGCAATTAATCTCGTTACATCGCAGAGGGAAGTCTGCTGGAGGTTTAAAGTCAGTCAGCGGTATATGAAGAGCAACAACTGACCTCTCAGGACGCTGAAGTATTTAAATACTGTAATGATGAAACTAATAACAATATATTAAAAATATCATCTCCCCAGAGCTACAGGCAGGGATTCAGGAGAAAGATAACCCAGGTTTTTAATCACTTTATGGCCTTTTCATCCAATATTTTACTGAGGTATATTCACACCAGAGGTGGAAGAAGTACTTAGATCTATTACATAAGTAAACGTAGTAATGCCATTTTGTATAAATACTATACTACTAGTATACTAATACTTCTAAACTGTTGATTTGTTTAATTAATAACACAATCTCAAATGGTATTGACTATTTTTATGCAAAAATCTTAATTTGTAAAGCCTTAAAATACATGTAGTTGAGTAGAAAGTACAATATTACCCTTTGAATTATTTGGGAGTAGAAGTAAAACACTTAAGGAAAATACTTTAATTACTTTCGTCCTCTGGTTAACGTTATCCAAAAAGCTACCCAGCCAGTAACTGGTTGTTTGGTAGCTAGTTTGCTAATAAGCTAGCTTTGTGTTCACGTGATTTCATCATTATTTCTAGGTGGTTAGCTCCAGTGCTAACCTGTAAAGAGTTACTTATGTTGTGTTCAATGTCTGTAACCACTGTCATAAACAATGTTATTAAAGCTCCTTTAAAATGAGTTTTATCAATCATAGTGTTAAGCTTAGCTAACAAGCTAATGCGCTACACAGCTATGTAGCTAGCTATCTGTCTGTTGTGTGTGGGGACTAGAAATTCCTTGACTCCAATAAGGTAGGATTTTTTGTTTTTAAAAACTCAAATAATGATCAACTTTATACCCTTCTAAATGGTAATCTAAAACATTGAATTACTCTCTCCTAAAACGTTTCTTCAAGCATGCTGTAGTATAACATATGCTAGCAGGCTACAGTAGGTTATTCCCTTTACTGACTGCACTCCAAGTATTACTTTAGTATTTCATTTTATGCTACATAATATTACTACTCTACTTCATTTCAAGGGATATTTTTAATGTACTCTTTTTTAATGTTTTCTTAACCCTTAGATGCATAAGTGGGTCTTTTTGGACCCGGTGAGGTGGTTTTCTTGAAGTATCTTTG
>JAAOOA010002997.1:17500-25000 GCA_012861695.1 Trematomus loennbergii | reverse complement strand
CCCTCTTCTTCATGTCTCTTCTTCATCAACATGTGTCCCCTCTTCTTCATGTCTCTTCTACATCAACATGTGTCCCCTCTTCTTCATGTCTCTTCTTCATCAACATGTGTCCCCTCTTCTTCATGTCTCTCTACATCAACATGTGTCCCCTCTTCTTCATGTCTCTTCTTCATCAACATGTGTCCCCTCTTCTTCATGTCTCTTCTTCATCAACATGTGTCCCCTCTTCTTCATGTCTCTTCTTCATCAACATGTGCCCCTCTTCTTCATCAACATGTGTCCCCTCTTCCTCATGTCTCTTCTTCATCAACATGTGTCCCCTCTTCTTCATGTCTCTTCTTCATCAACATGTGCCCCTCTTCTTCATCAACATGTGTCCCCTCTTCTTCATGTCTCTTCTTCATCAACATGTGTCCCCTCTTCTTCATCAACATGTGTCCCCTCTTCCTCATGTCTCTTCTTCATCAACATGTGTCCCCTCTTCTTCATGTCTCTCTCATCAACATGTGTCCCCTCTTCTTCATCAACATGTGTCCCCTCTTCTTCATGTCTCTTCTTCATCAACATGTGTCCCCTCTTCCTCATGTCTCTTCTTCATCAACATGTGTCCCCTCTTCTTCATCAACATGTGTCCCCTCTTCCTCATGTCTCTTCTACATCAACATGTGTCCCCTCTTCTTCATGTCTCTTCTACATCAACATGTGTCCCCTCTTCTTCATGTCTCTTCTTCATCAACATGTGTCCCCTCTTCTTCATGTCTCTTCTTCATCAACATGTGTCCCCTCTTCTTCATCAACATGTGTCCCCTCTTCCTCATGTCTCTTCTACATCAACATGTGTCCCCTCTTCTTCATGTCTCTTCTACATCAACATGTGTCCCCTCTTCTTCATGTCTCTTCTACATCAACATGTGTCCCCTCTTCTTCATGTCTCTTCTACATCAACATGTGTCCCCTCTCTTCATGTCTCTTCTACATCAACATGTGTCCCTCTTCTTCATGTCTCTTCTACATCAACATGTGTCCCCTCTTCTTCATAACATGTGTCACCTCTTCCTCATGTCTCTTCTACATCAACATGTGTCCCCTCTTCTTCAGTCTTTCTACATCAACATGTGTCCCCTCTTCTTCATGTCTCTTCTACATCAACATGTGTCCCCTCTTCTTCATGTCTCCTCTTCATCAACATGTGTCCCCTCTTCTTCATGTCTCTTCTACATCACCATGTGTCCCCTCTTCTTCATGTCTCTTCTACATCAACATGTGTCCCCTCTTCTCATGTCTCTTCTTCATCAACATGTGTCCCCTCTTCTTCATGTCTCTTCTTCATCAACATGTGTCCCCTCTTCTTCATGTCTCTTCTTCATCAACATGTGTCCCCTCTTCTTCATGTCTCTTCTACATCAACATGTGTCCCCTCTGTGGAAAGAGACTCTGAAAGTTTCAGGAACAAAGATTCTCTCTCTTTTTGATCCAATTTATAAAAACCTGTCTGAAAATGAGCTGATCAGATTTTGGCCACTTGATGATGTCATAACGATGTTTTGTCTTGTGTAACCATTAGCCAATCAGCAACCAAGGTACCCACCCCCTCCCCCCCCCCCCCCCACCTTATCACCTGAATCTCCTCCTAGAGCACCATTGAGTTCTTTGTAACCAAATGTCTCTCAGAGGGGCGTGGGGAGGGGCTCCTTATTTTCATCTGAAGTAACAGACAGAGAATCAGCACTTTGGAAACAGGGCTGAAACAGAGGGATTATGGGTAATGCTGCAATGATCTGTTTGGTGTTTCAGCCAATCAGAGACAGGCTCTGTATGTATCTGAGACCTGTGATATACTGATGAGAAACAGTATATCAGGTGACCTTTAAGACAAGTCTAACACACTTTTGCTTATGGCTGTTGCTTCACATAAACATATTCCAACATCCAAATGAGTTTGGTTTGTTTTCAAAGACTCTGGTTGGTTTAATTTGAAAGGGAAATCAACCGATATACAAACAGACTAGGGATGAGTGTTAATAAACTGTTATTGAAACCAATGTCATTAATGATTCTGCATATCGGCCTAATGCTCTATCAAATGTGTAGATAAAAACGACGTTTGTTCCAACATTTAATAGCCAGGCTGCTAGTTTGGGTCGTGTTTGTGTGAAGTAGAGTTTTTGCAACACACTGCAGTCAAAAAAGAACTCCAGCATCGATAAAAGAATTGATAACGTTGGAGATACAATCAGACAATTAAGAAGCAAAGAACCAAACACTAGGGTTTACTTCCTGTAAAGACAACTGTACACTAATCAAAAGCTCTGGATGAGATGTTTTCCTTGTATCTTTATGTAGGTATAGGCTGGTAGATAGAGAGGTGCATTCAGGGACAAACAGAAAAACAGAGAAACTAATATCATCTAAATCGTTCCCGTCACATTCACCTGTCATGTCATCTCACTCTCATGTTGTTCATGTCTGTATTCTGTCCTCTCTCATTCTCCCTGTGACCACTCTGCCCTTCAAGATCATAAACTCAAGAGTAAGTGCATTTCATTCTTAAAGAACACGTGTTTTACAGCTGGGAAACAGCTCTGTACTTCATTATTATTATTATTATTATTATTATATAAGTATCTTCTTAGAGGGATTTAAATGTTCTCTCCACATCTCATCATTTCCCACCGTAAAGCCACTTTTCATTTATTTACAACAATGGACAAAGGTGCAAAGTAAGTAAGTACATTTACTCAAGTACTGTACTTAAGTGCATTTTGAGGTACTTGTACTTTACTTAAGTATTTCCACATTATGCTACCGTGTATTTCTACTCCACTTCAGTTCAGAGGTAAATGGTGTACTTCTACTCCACTACATGTATTTAATACCTTTAGTTACTTCACAGATGTGGATGAATGATGTGAAATATAATCAAGTGTTAAATCAGACTTTAGTTCCACCTGGAGTAAATCCACAAGCTACCCTGCAGTATACAAAGTCATTCAAACTAGCTGCACCTTTACCAGCTTTGAGAACACTTTCATGATCAATCATTATAAAACATATCATATATATTATTCTGAAATGGACCAATCTGCACCATGACTACTTTTACTGTCGCTACTTTCACTATATTTTGATGAGAATACTTTTCTCCTCTCTCCTTCCTCTCTTCCTCTCTCCTCCTCCTCTCCTTCCTTCTCCTTCCTCTCTCCTCCTCTCTCCTTCCTCTCTCCTCCCTCCTCTCTCCTTCCTCTCACTCCCTCTCTCCTCCCTCAGTGCCCATGTGGGCAGTAGGAGCCATTGTGGTGGTGGTCCTGGCCCTTATCGTCTGTATGGGATTCTGCATCTATAAGAAGTGCAGTAAGGGGAAGAAACCCAAGAAGGTCCGCGAGAGGAAGGGAGGACGAGGGAGGAGGAAGAAGGACAAAGATGGAGAGGACGGGGGCGACAAGAAGGTGAGGAAAAGTGATCAGTCATGGCTGCCGGACACATAAACATCCAACACCAATAAAACATTGAACTACGAAGGTCTTCCTAAAAGTAAATTCCATATGACTTTGGTTTGTAGGGTTAGTAACTCTGCTAACAGGTTGAACAGATGATCACTAAAGCTTTACTGAGTGAATTGGAGAAATGCTTTGGTGGGTGGAAGGTCTACAGCTCCATTGTTAATGTTCAATTGTATAACTGGTTAGCTTAGCTTAGCACAAAGACTGGAGACAGATGGTATAGCGCGCCTGGTCCGAATGAACAAAATGCTGGTACTTGTAGGCATTTCCTTATCTTCAGATAGAGCAAAGTGTTTCCCCCTGTATGCTAAGCTAACCATCTTGTGGGACATTGGGTTACAAAAACATACGGTAACCAAACATCCATTACTTGCAAAGCCCCTTCAGTCACTAGGGGCTTGGACTGTGAGCCGGAGGGTCGCCGGTTCAAGTCCCCGACCAGACCTAAATATGGAGTGTGGACTTCTACTTGGAGAGGTCCCAGTTCTCCTCCTGCCCTGCCGTGGTGCCTTTGAGCAAGGCACCGGACATCCCCCTTCCCCCCTCACTCCCACTCCTAGTACTAGACTCCTGGTGCTAGACTCCTGGTGCTAGACTCCTGGTACTAGACTCCTGGTTCTAGACTCCTGGTGCTAGACTCCTGGTGCTAGACTCCTGGTACTAGACTCCTGGTGCTAGACTCCTGGTGCTAGACTCCTGGTGCTAGACTCCTGGTTCTAGACTCCTGGTTCTAGACTCCTGGTGCTAGACTCCTGGTACTAGACTCCTGGTGCTAGACTCCTGGTGCTAGACTCCTGGCACTAGACTCCTGGTGCTAGACTCCTGGTACTAGACTCCTGGTTCTAGACTCCTGGTGCTAGACTCCTGGTACTAGACTCCTAGTGCTAGACTCCTGGTGCTAGACTCCTGGTACTAGACTCCTGGTACTAGACTCCTGGTTCTAGACTCCTGGTTCTAGACTCCTGGGTGCTAGACTCCTGGTGCTAGACTCCTGGTGCTAGACTCCTGGTACTAGACTCCTGGGTGCTAGACTCCTAGTGCTAGATTCCTGGTGCTAGACTCCTGGTTCTAGACTCCTGGTTCTAGACTCCTGGGTGCTAGACTCCTGGTGCTAGACTCCTGGTGCTAGACTCCTGGTACTAGACTCCTGGGTGCTAGACTCCTGGTTCTAGACTCCTGGTACTAGACTCCCGGTACTAGACTCCTGGTGCTAGACTCCTGGTACTAGACTCCTGGGTGCTAGACTCCTAGTGCTAGATTCCTGGTGCTAGACTCCTGGTACTAGACTCCTGGGTGCTAGACTCCTGGTACTAGACTCCTGGTTCTAGACTCCTGGTACTAGACTCCTAGTGCTAGACTCCTGGTGCTAGACTCCTGGTACTAGACTCCTGGGTGCTAGACTCCTGGTGCTAGACTCCTGGTGCTAGACTCCTGGTACTAGACTCCTGGTACAGACTCTCCTGGTGCTAGACTCCTGGTTCTAGACTCCTGGTACTAGACTCCTGGTGCTAGACTCCTGGTGCTAGACTCCTGGTACTAGACTCCTGGTTCTAGACTCCTGGTTCTAGACTCCTGGCTCTTGACTCCTGGTGCTAGACTCCTGGCTCTAGACTCCTGGTGCTAGACTCCTGGTACTAGGATGGGTTAAATGCAGAGAACAAATTTCACTGTGTGCTCGGCATGTGAGACCATTAAAGAGGGTTTCATCCCTCCGATTCTATCTATTCTATTCTATCTATCTATATATCTATCTATTCTATTCTATTCTATCTATTATATTCTATCTATTATATTCTATCTATATACCTATCTATTATATCTATCTATATATCTATCTATTCTATCTATCTATCTATTCTATTAAAGTGTTGAGCAAATGTCAAAGTTCCTATGAATGTAAAAGGATTCTCTGTGACTGTAGTCAGTACGATGTCTTGTGCTGGTTTCACACGAGACGTCTGAGCAAACAGGCGCGTGGCGGCTGTACTCCGCTCTGACGCTAAACTTCGCTCATTGTTGTGACGCGTATAAATAATAAAGTCTGTACTGAACATGTCGGTCAACAAAAGATATCAGAGCTAAGTTACTAAACCTCCACATGCCTAAATACCATTCACCACACCATGTGACAACCAATTACAAGTGAGTGTGGTGTCAACAAATAGTGAAGATAATATAACTATAAACACAGGCAACCACAGCATGTAGGCTCCTACAGGGGGTGTTAGAGGAGGGGTCTATGAGGAAGCTCCTACAGGGGGTGTGTTAGAGGAGGGGTCTATGAGGAAGCTCCTACAGGGGGTGTGTTAGAGGAGGGGTCTATGAGGAAACTCCTACAGGGGGTGATTTAGAGGAGGGGTCTATGAGGAAGCTCCTACAGGGGGTGATTTAGAGGAGGGGTCTATGAGGAAGCTCCTCCCTCCACAGACCGACAGATGGAGTCACTTTCTGATGAAGCCCCTGCCTCACTGTCTGCAGCTGCTTGGCTTCGGTCCAGGTGAGACTAATAATGAACTGACAGATTAAACAGGATGACGGAGGACCAGCTGCTGTCCCTCAGGATTAGTGCAGCGTGTGGTTAACGGGCTTCTCTGCAGAATATCAAGTTAAAATGACCCCATCTATTTGCGGTACCACTTTACAATAAGACTACCCTCATAAAGGATTCCTAACGGGTTTATAATTAGGTTATGAATTAGGTTGTAAACACTTAATTAATTAGTACTTTTCCCAGTATAGTTCCGATATAGTTCCGAAAATGTGCGTTCACAGAACTTCACAGTTGTGCTTTAATTTAGGTCTTAATGTGTGCATATGTATAAATGTGTCTTTTGATTGTGTATATATATGTATATACATATTTCATACAGATTTTTATATATATATATATTGGTATTTTGTGTTGCTCGGGATTGTGGGAAATGGCATTTCGATCTCTCTGTCTGTACACACAAACTAAAAGATTGACAATAAAGTTGACTCTGACTTGACTTTGAAGTGTTTCATGTCTTCCAGGATGGAGAGGATGGGAAGGATGACGAGGAGAAGGAGGCCCTCGGAAAACTGGAGTACTCACTGGACTACAACTTTACTGATAATACGGTACACAAGAAGTACACGAGAAGTACTGCATTAAAAAACGACCCACTACTTGTGCATGAGTTTCTCGTGCAAAAAGCCTAAATCAGAATGAAAAGTAAATACCACATTTGTTAGAAGCTCAAATCTAGTTTGGTTATGAGATGAATCTAGACACATTGACTCGTTACAGTATTGGCTTTGTGATATCTAGCTACAGTGATATTTCAGTCAATATTAAAGATTAGCCTACTCTCATAATTTCATGCGAGCACTTCCCAAGTAGAGCTGCTGTGTGTTATGGATTTAAATTCGATGGTCATCACACAAAGGCCTGTCATGATTATTGCACAATTGCTTTATATACTTGAACTCGCTACAATACTTTTGCTAAATAGTTGGATTTTACGATTAGGCGAGTGTAATGCATGTCATACAAATGTGGCAACAGATAAAAGGAACTTAAGTAAGCGTACAATACAATACAGGCAGGGAGGACTTTGTCTCCCAGATGCATTTTAATATCTTATCTCTGCACCATTCTGCTGTTTTTCATGGTTTTCAAAATGCGTCTTCAAGAAAGATATTTGCTGTATGGTTTTACCCAAAGTGGAAGATCTGTGCCAAAAAAGACCACATATATCGGATGTTCTACGTGTCCTCTGTGTTGTGCAGCACTGGGATCCTGTTGGGACATTTCTGTTGGGAACTGTAGTCCGTAGGCTTTGAGTCCGTTGAATAGATAATACTACTTTGTATACTCTCCTTTTCTGTAACTAGTAAGCAACGAAAGAGACTAGCAGATAGATTCTTTGTGTTTTACAAAAGCATCTTTCCTCTCTTCTCTGCAGCTGATCGTGGGCATCCTTCAGGCTCAGGATCTGCCAGCCATGGACGTCGGAGGAAGTTCAGATCCGTACGT
>JAAOOA010002997.1:0-10000 GCA_012861695.1 Trematomus loennbergii | reverse complement strand
TGGCGTGATCATTATTATTTAGAGTCATTGCGTGCCTATTGATTTGAACACGATCCGTGTATCCATCATTTCCTGGTCTTCTCTAAAGAAGAGGGACCAATGAAAACGTTGTCATGTTGCCGTTGTTCAGCATGGAAACATTCATAGCTAACAATGACATTATTGTTCTATTAATTAAAGGGAGGTCAGGTACTCTTTAAAACAGTTGGTTGCCTTTCTAATGAAGTGAAGAAGAAGTATAGTGGCTTGGTATCTGAGATATTTATATGACTGAATCTCTACTGTTTCCCCTCGTACAGAAATACCCATAATATATGCCTCAAAATAGCATAATAGGAGACCTTTAAAGCAACCTTTGAACTGTGCAATACAGAAACTCAAGCGTGCATTTGTTGTGTTTCTGACAGATAGAGAAGTTGGGAGATATCTGCATTTCCCTTCGTTACGTCCCCACGGCCGGGAAGTTCACGATTAACATCATGGAGGCCAAGAACCTGAAGAAGATGGACGTCGGAGGACTTTCAGGTGAGCACACCTGGAGGCGTGTTTATACTGAATACTGAGGAATAGATGCAACTGATGCACCCTAAGACTCTAATAGAGCGAAAAGGACTTTTTAGGTTGACAAAAGACAACGTAAACATGAGCCACAGCACAGCCATTATCAACATTTTCATGCCTTATTGCTTTTTTTGCAAGTGTGATGTGTTGATATGACTGCACATGGTCCCCTTGATCCTCCTTAGCAACGGTCTCTTAGCAGAAAATAGCAGACTGCAGAATGTCCGAGTTTGACCAATCGGCATCCAGTATTTAACTAAACGATATTATAAATGCTCTTCAAGATTAGTTTTGATAATATATTTTGGAAGAAGAAAAAACTGATAAAAAAACACTCGGCATAAAACGATAGTTACGGCTGTAACTACGGTTCTATGAGTCCCGGATGATGCTTTAAGCACTGGATATGTCCATCACTGCTACTACTCGCCGAACACAAAGGGGGATGTAAAGGTCCTACACCCACGTTACCAGCAGCGAGAGCACTGCCTTCACCTAGCTGAATAAAATAAAGACGCTTAACAGGACAGCTTAGCCAGGCGGTTGCTGCTAACAATCAAGCAACACGTTACCAGAGCGGGGGCGAGAACACTGCCTTCACTGGTTGAGTTGATAACGATAACACAAAGATAAGATTGTGGATGGATGGATGGATAGATGGATGGATGGATGGATGGATGGATAGAGAGATAGATAGAGAGATAGAGAGAGAGATAGATGGACAGATCTCTGATGTTCTCTCTTCTCTCTCAGATCCCTTTGTGAAGGTGGTTCTTCAGCACAATGGAAAGAGACTGAGAAGAAGAAGACGTCGGTCAAACAGAACACTCTGAATCCGTATTTCAACGAGAGTTTCAGCTTCGAGATCCCCTTCTCTCAGATCCAGGTTCGTACACAAGGAACATATTCAATAAGCACAGAGAAACGATGCACTTCCAACATTTATACAGTATGTCAACAGTAGCTGATAAATGTTAACTGTTTAGTTAATGTAGTAGAGTCTAAAGCAGGGGTGGGCATTTTACGGCCCGCGGGCCACATCCGGCCCGTTGGCCGGCCTTGGCCGGCCCGTGTGAGGTTGATCATAAATTATAACATAATGAAAAAAAACAGCAACCTTTTCAAAATAAAAGCAACACAGCTGTATTGCTTGCATGGCGTAAATACTTTTCTAACTGTGTTGCTTTTATTTTGAAAAGGAAGCTGCTGTTTTTTTATTTATTTACGTAAACGCGCATGCCGTAACATACGAGTGATGCTGGCCGGCTAGTCCTCGAAATGTCCGCTAAGGGCAAAAAAAGAAAGATCGATACTGAATGCCGCGTTTTCAACAAGACATGGACCGCTAAGTATTTATTTACAGAAGTGAAAGGTAAAGCTGTGTGTTTAGTTTGTGGTGCGCAGGTCGCTGTGTTCAAGGAGTACAATTTGAGTCGCCACTATGCTACCAAACACGCAGATAAATACAAGAACCTGTCTGAGGAAGAGCGGGCAAAGGGGTCGGATGCTTTGCTAGCTAAGCTGCAAAGCCAACAACACATTTTCACAAAACATTCCACATCCAGAGATGCAGCTGTCAAGACGAGTTATGTCTTAAAAGTTAACCGTTTTCGGACGAAGAGTTCATTAAGGAGTGTTTGTTGGACACTAATATGCCCGGAGAAAAAGGAGGCATTTGAGAAAGTGCCGCTCTCCCGACGCACTGTTACGAGGAGAATTGAGGACATCGCGGGAAATCTGGAGCTTCAGCTGCAGAACAGAGCGGTCAACTTTGACTTTTTTTCCTTGGCTTTGGATGAGAGCTGCGATGTACGTGACACTGCCCAGCTACTCATCTTCCTACGTGGGATAACTACAGACTTCAAAATCACGGAGGAGCTGGCAGCCATGCAGTCAATGAAAGGTACAACAACAGGGAGTGATTTGTTCACGGAGGTAAATGCATGTGTGGAAAAGTTGGGACTGAAATGGGACAAGCTGGCAGGCGTGACAACGGATGGTTGTCCAAATCTGACAGGGAAAAATGTTGGACTATTGAAGAGAATGCAGGATAAAGTGACAGAAATTAACCCTGAGCAGAAATAGGTATTTTTGCATTGTATTATACATCAGGAAGTGTTGTGTAAGTCAGTGTTAAAAATTAACCATGTTGTTGATGTTGTAACTAAAATAGTTAACTTCATCAGGGCAAGAGCATTGAATCACAGACAGTTTGTTGCACTTTTGGAGGAAAGTGAGACTGAACATCGTGACATACCCTACCATGCAGCTGTCAGGTGGCTCAGCCTGGGCAAAGTGCTGAAAAGAGTATGGGACCTGAGAGAAGAGATTCAAGACTTCTGTGTGAAGAAAGGAAACGACATCCCACAGCTTTCAGATGCAGACTGGATGGCAGACCTTGGTTTTGCTGTAGATGTGACTGCACTAATGAGTGAACTAAATGTCAAACTGCAAGGCAAGGGCCTTTTTGTGCATGACATGTACAGTGCAGTGAAGGCTTTCATGAGAAAGCTGCAGCTTCTCTCAAGCCAAATGGAGGACAACATTCTCACGCACTTGCCAACACTGAAGGAAGCCACACCATCAGCTGATCACCTCCAGAGGTACTCATCCATGTTAGAAGCACTGCATGGTGAGTTTTCAAGGCGATTTAAAGACTTCAAAACAGTTGAGAATGAAATGAACATGATCTTTTCCCCATTTACATGCCATGTGGATGATGCACCCAGTGATGTTCAGCTTGAACTCATTGACCTGCAGTCTGACACACTTCTGTCAGAGCACTTTAGGTCAGTCTCACTGCCTGAGTTTTACTCTTCCCTGAAAGAGGAGAACTTTCCACACATCAGGAGACGTGCTCAGAAGATGATGGTCCTCTTTGGATCTACCTACATATGTGAACAGACATTCTCAGTGATGAAGTTCAACAAATCCAGATACAGATCCTCTATCACTGATGATCACCTCTCAGCTGTCCTTCGCATATCCACCTCAGACATTGAACCAGATTTCCGTGCACTTGTTCAAGCCCAAGACAGACTGGATTTTTCTCACTGAACAAGTAAAATTAACTGAAAAACAAAAATCAAAAGCACTCATTTCTTTTTGTATAAAGCTGATTCATTTCTTATCTTTAACATACTGTAAAACACCTTTTCAGTATTGGTATATTGAGCAGAATTAAGTTCAACTTATTTTTGATTCGGCCCCCCAACACAGCTCGAGTTTCTGAAGTGGCCCCTTGTAAAAAATAATTGCCCACCCCTGGTCTAAAGTATCATTTCTGCCTTCTAATATAATAAAGAAGAAGTATAGTTAATTGGTAGCTGAGATATTTGTATGGCTAAATCTTCTCTGTATCCCTCGTACAGAAAGTGCAGGTGGTGATCACCGTGTATGATTACGATAAGTTGGGCAGTAACGACGCCATCGGGAAGTGTTGGATGGGCTACGGAGCGTCGGGCATCGGGATCAAGCATTGGTCAGAAATGTTGGCCAATCCCAGGCGTCCGGTGGCCCAGTGGCACTCGCTGTGCCCGGAGGAGGAGGTGGACGCCGCTCTGAAGGCGCCCATCCGCTAAACACACACACACATTTATATATATATAAATATATATATATAGAATACACCATCATCTGTATAGAGATTTGCTTTCCTTCCTCTTTGACCATCATGAATCACCAGTTCTGTGCTCTAATGGTTTCATTTTTTGGCAGCCGCTAACGTTAAATTGACCGGACTTCTTCTGCGGATGGATAATGGTCTATTATCCTTAGCAACGGTCTGTTATCCTTAGCAACGGTCTGTTATACACACAGAATATGAACTGTTTCCAGAGGAGGAACAAGTACTCAAATATGTTTACTGTGAGTAAAGTTAAGGTAGCAAAACTACAGCGTTAAAGAAACACAGACACACATATATATATATATACATATATATATATATATACATATATATATATATATATATATATATATATATATATATATATATATAGAATACACCATCATCTGCATATATCTCTGTTTTCCCTCTCTCTACTGGGAACAGTTTGACCGTTATGATCCACAGTCTGTGCTAAAAATGTTTGTTTTTTACGTTAAATTGACCGGACTTCTTTCGCGGATTGATATGACTGCACATAGTCCCCTTGATCCTCCTTAGCAACGGTCTTGTATCCTTAGCAATGGTCTGTTAGCGGAAATAGCAGACTGCAGAATGTCTGAGTTTGACCAATCAGCATCCGGTATTTAACTAAAGGATATTATAAATGCTCTTCAAGATTAGTTTTGATAATATATTTGGGAAAACACATCCATTTCTTTGTGTTTGAGTAACTCTGAACTACATTTCCTGTTCCTTATGTCTTCCCAACCTTTAAACTTGATTTTTTTTCCTATTCGGTTCATATATTTTAGTTTGTTAATGTTTTTACGTCTTATTGTCTCTTTGTGTGTCAACCTGTGCTTGTGTTTGAATGAGTGTGTGTGTGTGTTTGCATGTGTGTGTGTGAGGTGTGTGTGCAATGTAATGTGTGTGATTTCACTTTGCATACTTTACAATGTGAATGTAAATAAATAGATGATACAATAAAACGTTTCCAAACAATGACACATGGTCTGATCGATGGATACACACACACACACACACACACACACACACACACACACACACACACACACAGAAATGTAAATCATAATACCATGTTTGAGGTATCATGCTTCAGAGTGAGATTATACTTTCTAATAAAATCCAGAAATCTAAAATAATCCAGTTATTAATGTAAGGCTTTTTTTCTGTGTGTTGTGTGTGTGTGTGTGTGTGTGCGTGTGTGTGTGTGTGTGTGTGTGTGTGTGTGTGTGTGTGTGTGTGTGTGTGTGTGTGTGTGGATTAACACTGTCCTCTTTAGTCCTCGTCTCAC
This sequence comes from Trematomus loennbergii, assembly GCA_012861695.1. Taxonomy (NCBI): domain Eukaryota; kingdom Metazoa; phylum Chordata; class Actinopteri; order Perciformes; family Nototheniidae; genus Trematomus; species Trematomus loennbergii. Next base: position 4,514 of record JAAOOA010002997.1, on the reverse strand, counting down.
GCTTTGAGCCAAACATGTGATGCAGGAATTAGAGGGGGGGGGGGGGGGATACACAGTGAAGATAATTACCACAGAAGAAGAAGAAACGGATGAAAACACACATTTGCATAAAACTCTAAACACACAGAGTATGAACTATTTACACAAATATTTTACAGCGAGTAAAGTTAAGATAGCAAAACTACAGCGTTCAAAATCCTATTCAAGTTAAAGTATTGGCATAAAAAAAAGATAGCAATTGTGTGTTACGGCCCATTTCAGAATCATATTAAATGATTGTATTATATTTATTAATGCACATGTGTTCATCATTAAATGTGGCACTTGGTAAGGGTGGAGTTTATTTTAATAATGGAACCTGTATTAATAGAACATACTGTAATGTATGAGTTGATTTATATTTTGTATTAGTTAATCATCTCAGCCAAGTCTGCTCTGATTGGCTTAGAGATGTCCCCCCCTTAGCCTATCACGTACAATGTGTGGGAGCGCTAGCCAATAGGAGCGCGAGTGTTACATAGTGATGTCACTGTGCAGAAGTAAACAAAGGAGTCCAATGGAGGCTTTTCAGGCGGGAGTGTGTGTGAGAGAAACTCTGAAGGGAACACAGGGATTGTAGCCTTCAGAGACCATTTACATGCACTAAACCCACAGAACGGGAAAACCACACAAAGTGCTACAGGGCCTCCTAAAGGCAGATGGAAACAGACCAGAGTGAGCTGCAGTGAGTGCATGTCGTTTTATTATCAATACATCTTATCAACATTCAATATCTGTCACACACTGAGATGCCTTCACTGCCTCCAGCTTTAGGGATCAATCCCATTTCTCCTCTTCGCCTCCTTTACTTCCAGCGACCGGCCACCTTCCCTTTGCCGAGGATCTTCTTACTGCAGGGCAGAAACACAAGGAGGGTTATAACTGTCACATGTAGCCGATGTCCCGCGTTTGATCGCCCGTCTAAAACAAGGCTTTTATCCAAAGGTGTTAGAAAACAGAGGGCGATCACCATTAGCTGAGTCAGATGTCAATCAATCAACAGAGAAATGTATGAACGTATGGGTGTAGCCGGTGGAGGGAGACTCCCAGAGAGTTATTGTCAGATTTGTTTTTTAAATTGCGCACAGAGGTGAATATGTTTCAACGCTTCCCCCGAAACTCACAAGAAGCGCCAGACTCGTAAAAAAAATTGATCTAGGGAAATATTCCTCCTGAAACCAAAAGAGATGAGGTACCAGCAGCTGATTTCATAAGACAGAGGACACGATTTCCTTTTGAATATTCGACCACAACATCAAATGGGAATTATAGGAAGAGATGAACAGCAGTTTTTAAAAAGTATAAAGTTAGTACTCACAACTTCTGAGCGTGTTGGATTCTGTTCAGCAGCACGATGATCTGCAGGGGAACACAACAGGAAGTGAGAGGTGACAGGGAGACACCCTAATGTTTCAAATGTGTGTTTTTAATCCTAGTAGTACCTCGTATTTCTGGTGCTTCATGTACTCCGTGTGGTCGAACTTCTCAGACTCCAGCTGGTAGATGCTGTTCCACATCTCCTGAGCTTCATGCCTCAAAAACACAAAGACGAATGGAGACAATATGTATTATTTGGTTTCAAAGGGAAGCCCTGCAGTGCTTTCTGTGATCGTCCCTCTCCTGTAGTGTGTTCTATAGGTGTTAGTGCATGTAAATGGTCTGCAGAGACTAAAATCTACATACTGATATACACCTGAACATCAGCAGGAGAGGACTCTTTAAAGTAGAGACACTACATACTGATATACACCTGAACATCAGCAGGAGAGGACTCTTTAAAGTAGAGACACTACATACTGATATACACCTGAACATCAGCAGGAGAGGACTCTTTAAAGTAGAGACACTACATACTGATATACACCTGAACATCAGCAGGAGAGGACTCTTTAAAGTAGAGACTCTACATACTGATATACACCTGAACATCAGCAGGAGAGGACTCTTTAAAGTAGAGACACTACATACTGATATACACCTGAACATCAGCAGGAGAGGACTCTTTAAAGTAGAGACACTACATACTGATATACACCTGAACATCAGCAGGAGAGGACTCTTTAAAGTAGAGACACTACATACTGATATACACCTGAACATCAGCAGGAGAGGACTCTTTAAAGTAGAGACACTACATACTGATATACACCTGAACATCATCGAGAGGACTCTTTAAAGTAGAGACACTACATACTGATATACACCTGAACATCAGCAGGAGAGGACTCTTTAAAGTAGAGACACTACATACTGATATACACCTGAACATCAGCAGGAGAGGACTCTTTAAAGTAGAGACACTACATGCTGATATACACCTGAACATCAGCAGGAGAGGACTCTTTAAAGTAGAGACACTACATACTGATATACACCTGAACATCAGCAGGAGAGGACTCTTTAAAGTAGAGACACTAAATACTGATATACACCTGAACATCATCAGGAGAGGACTCTTTAAAGTAGAGACACTACATACTGATATACACCTGAACATCAGCAGGAGAGGACTCTTTAAAGTAGAGACACTACATACTGATATACACCTGAACATCAGAGAGGACTCTTTAAAGTAGAGACACTACATACTGATATACACCTGAACATCAGCAGGAGAGGACTCTTTAAAGTAGAGACACTACATACTGATATACACCTGAACATCAGCAGGAGAGGACTCTTTAAAGTAGATACTACATACTGATATACACCTGAACATCAGCAGGAGAGGACTCTTTAAAGTAGAGACACTACATACTGATATACACCTGAACATCAGCAGGAGAGGACTCTTTAAAGTGGAGACACTACATACTGATATACACCTGAACATCTTATGATTATACTTATATTAGTGATTAAACTAATGGAAGTGAACAAGATAAGAATGAAGGGGTCTTTATGTCCACCGTTTTATCAGATGATAAATAAAAGACGACTCACTTGAGAGCGTCCTCTCTCATGGTGTCAACATTTAGCGTCTTTCGTCTCTCGCCAGAGTCTTCTTCTTGATCTCTAGACCCGTCAGACGCTTCCCCTTCCTCGTCTCCGCCTGGGTCAGAACACACAGTCAGTATAATCATCTCTTCATCTTCATCATCATTATTATATTATGATATAATACTGAGAACAGCAACAGACCTTGCCAGGAAGCCTCCAAAGTTTCCCATGCCAGAGAGCACTTTCTTCTTCTTGAGATCATCAACTGCCTTCTTCTTGGCTTCGTCGTCCTCTTTTCTGTGACGTTCCTCCTGATGAAGACCCAGAGAAGTGATGAAGAAAAGCATACGCTAAGCTAAAGGTGGCTAATGTTGGGCTATAAAGGAACTACAGCACGGTCACATGACTTCACGTCACCACCGCTAAGCTAAAGGTGGCTAATGTTGGGCTATAAAGGAACTACAGCACGGTCACATGACTTCACGTCACCACCGCTAAGCTAAAGGTGGCTAATGTTGGGCTATAAAGGAACTACAGCACGGTCACATGACTTCACGTCACCACCGCTAAGCTAAAGGAGGCTAATGTTGGGCTATGAAGGAACTACAGCACGGTCACATGACTTCACGTCACCACCGCTAAGCTAAAGGTGGCTAATGTTGGGCTATAAAGGAACTACAGCACGGTCACATGACTTCACGTCTCCACCGCTAAGCTAAAGGAGGCTAATGTTGGGCTATAGAGGAACTACAGCACGGTCACATGACTTCACGTCACCACTGCTAGCTAAAGGAGGCTAATGTTGGGCTATAGAGGAACCAAAACACATTCAGAAAACCATTGACCTCCAGACCAGGGGACGTAATTACCGCAGATCTTTTTTGAGTAGCTTTCTCTATGATTTATATTTTAACAGTGGTTTTACATAGCTTTAGAAGCTAGCACAACACTTTGAGCTTTACTCCAGCCCAGTGAAGTTACATAAGTGTGTGTGATACATGTGTGTATTTGTGAGTGAATATGAGTGTGTGTTTTACGCGATCCTGTTCTGTCGGTCCTTCTCCCTCTCCGTTCGGACCCTATGGATCTCAGCTCTCTCCGACCGACGATTCTCCTGATGGGAAGCAAAGCAAAGAAGTTTAAGGTCTGTTTCCTTTCTTAATATGTGTCCTTGCAACCCAGTCTCACGGCATTTCGTGTTATAGTCACGAAATGTAAAAAAATTCGTGTCACACAGAACGAAATGCAATGTATTTCTATTGGTAGTATGTTTCGTGCCTGCAACACGTCTTTTTTGTCCAGTCGGGTCTTGGAAGACCAGAAGCTGTGTGGTTCATAAAAACATGTTCTTACTCAATATCTTACCCTAAGCCTAACCCTATCCCTTTGATTTTAAATTGTATAATGTCTGAGTTTTTTTGCCGTCCGCGAGGAAAAGAAATGGCTCAGAGCCTCAGAATACTGACATCTGGATTTTATGTCATCCTGTTTTCCTTCTAATTTGTTATTATTTGGTGCAGGCACGAAAATACTAC
>JAAOOA010002996.1:15000-25159 GCA_012861695.1 Trematomus loennbergii | reverse complement strand
TTTATATATATCACTCTTTATTTATGATATATCCACTCTTTATTACTATCACTCTTTTTACATATCACTCTTATTATAAATCACTCTTTATATATATCACTCTTTATTTATGAAATATGCATCGTTACAGCAGGAAAGAGCCACAGACAGCTTCATGTTACATATGTTAAGAAAAGTACTAAGTTATGATATAATAAAAATATAATCAAAAAAAAAAAATCAAAAATCCAAATCCTGTAGCAGTTCTTAGGATTAGCAGCCGGTATATATTACACAGTTATTAATGGCATATGTATATATTGCACATATAGCACATATTGCACATAGTTTGATGGTATTTAACTGCAGCAAGTTACACAATTTAGAAAATGCAAAAAACACACCTTGTAACGGTTCTAAGGATTTAGCACCCTATTTCACTCTTTATTATAAATCACTCTTTAAAATATATCACTCTTTATTTATGACATATCACTCTTTATTATAATCACTCTTTATTATATATCACTCTTTATTATAAATCACCTTTTATTTATGAAATATCACTCTTTATTATATATCACTCTTTATTATTATCACTCTTTATTATAAATCACTCTTATAAGTCACTCTTTAAATATATCACTCTTTATTTATGACATATCACTCTTTATTATATATCACTCTTTATAATATATCACTCTTTATAAGTCACTCTTTAAAATATATCACTCTTTATTTATGACATATCACTCTTTATAATATATCACTATTTATGACATATCACTCATTATTATAATCACTCTTTATAATATATCACTCTTTTATTTATGATATCACTCTTTATTATAAATCACTCTTTATAATATATCACTCTTTATTTATGATATATCACTCTTTATTATTAATCACTCTTTATAATATATCACTATTTATGATATATCATCTTTATTTATGATATATCACTCTTTATAAGTCACCCTTTAAAAATATATCACTCTTTATTTATGACATATCACTCTTTATTATATATCAGTCTTTATTATAAGTCACTCTTTATAATATATCACTCTTTATAAGTCACTCTTAAAATATATCACTCTTTATTTATGACATATCACTCTTTATTATATATCACTCTTTATAATATATCACTATTTATGACATATCACTCATTATTATAAATCACTCTTTATAATATATCACTCTTTATTTATGATATATCACTCTTTATTACATATCACTCTTTATTATAAATCACTCTTTATTTATGAAATATGCATCGTTACAGCAGGAAAGAGCTACAGACAGCTTCATGTTACATATGTTAAGAAAAGTACTAAGTTATGATATAATAAAAATATAATCAAAAAAAAAATCCAAATCCAAATCCTGTAGCAGTTCTTAGGATTTAGCAGCCGGTATTATTACACAGTTATTAATGGCATATGTATATATTGCACATATTGCACATAGTTTGATGGTATTTAACTGCAGCAAGTTACACAATTTAGAAAATGTAAAAAACACATCTTGTAACCGGTTCTAAGGATTTAGCACCCTATTTCACTCTTTATTATAAATCACTCTTTATAATATATAACTCTTTATTTATGATATATCACTCTTTATAAGTCACTCTTTATAATATCACTCTTTATTTATGATATATCACTCTTTATAATATATCACTCTTTATTATAAATCACTCTTTATTATAAATCACTCTTTATTACATATCACTCTTTATTATAAATCACTCTTTATAATATATCACTCTTTATTTATGATATATCACTCTTTATTACATATCACTCTTTATTACATATCACTCTTTATTATAAATCACTATGTTAAGAAAAGTACTAAGTTATGATATAATAAAAATATAATCAAAAAAAAAAAATCCAAAATCCAAATCCTGTAGCAGTTCTTAGGATTTAGCAGCCGGTATATTACACAGTTATTAATGGCATATGTATATATTGCACATATTGCACATAGTTTGATGGTATTTAACTGCAGCAAGTTACACAATTTAGAAAATGTAAAAAAACATCTTGTAACGTTTCTAAGGATTTAGCACCCTATTTTCACTCTTTATTATAAATCACTCTTTATAATATATAACTCTTTATTTATGATATATCACTCTTTATAAGTCACTCTTATAATATATCACTCTTTATTTATGATATATCACTCTTTATAATATATCACTCTTTATTATAAATCACTCTTTATTATAAATCACTCTTTATTACATATCACTCTTTATTATAAATCACTCTTTATAATATATCACTCTTTATTTATGATATATCACTCTTTATTACATATCACTCTTTATTACATATCACTCTTTATTATAAATCACTATGTTAAGAAAAGTACTAAGTTATGATATAATAAAAATATAATCAAAAAAAAAAAATCCAAAATCCAAATCCTGTAGCAGTTCTTAGGATTTAGCAGCCGGTATATATTACACAGTTATTAATGGCATATGTATATTGCACATATAGCACATATTGCACATAGTTTGATGGTATTTAACTGCAGCAAGTTACACAATTTAGAAATGCAAAAACACACCTTGTAACGGTTCTAAGGATTTAGCACCCTATTTCACTCTTTATATAAAATCACTCTTTAAAATATATCACTCTTTATTATATATCACTCTTTATAAGTCACCCTTTAAAATATATCACTCTTTATTTATGACATATCACTCTTTATTATAATCACTCTTTATTGTAAATCACTCTTTATTACATATCACTCTTTATTATAAATCACTCTTTATAATATATCACTCTTTATTTATGATATATCACTCTTTATTACATATCACTCTTTATTATAAATCACTCTTTATAATATATCACTCTTTATAAGTCACTCTTTAAAATATATCACTCTTTATTTTATGACATATCATTCTTTATTATAATCACTCTTTATAATATATCACTCTTTATTTATGATATATCACTCTTTATTACATATCACTCTTTATTATAAATCACTCTTTATAATATATCACTCTTTATTTATGATATATCACTCTTTATTACATATCACTCTTTATTATAAATCACTCTTTATAAATATCACTCTTTATAAGTCACTCTTTAAAATATATCACTCTTTATTTATGACATATCACTCTTTATTATATATCACTCTTTATAATATATCACTATTTATGACATATCACTCATTATTATAAATCACTCTTTATAATATATAACTCTTTATAAGTCACTCTTTAAATAGATCACTCTTTATTTATGACATATCACTCTTTATTATATATCACTCTTTATAATATATCACTATTTATGACATATCACTCTTTATTATAAATCACTCTTTATAATATATCACTCTTTATAATATATCACTCTTTATAAGTCACTCTTTAAAATATATAACTCTTTATTTATGACATATCACTCTTTATTATATATCACTCTGTATAATATATCAACTCTTTATGACATATCACTCTTTATTAGAAATCACTCTTTATAATATATCACTCTTTATTACATATCACTCTTTATTACATATCACTCCTTATATAAATCACTCTTTATAATATTATCACTCTTTATTTATGACATATCACTCTTTATGACATATCACTCTTTATTATAAATCACTCTTTATAATATATCACTCTTTATTTATGACATCACTCTTTATTATATATCACTCTTTATTATAAATCACTCTTTATAATATATCACTCTTTATTACATATCACTCTTTATGACATATCACTCTTTATTATAAATCACTCTTTATCATATATCACTTTATTTATGACATATCACAATTTATTATATATCACTCTTTATTATAAATCACTCTTTATAATATATCACTCTTTATTTATGACATATCACTCTTTATTTATGACATATCACTCTTTATTATAAATCACTCTTTATAATATATCACTCTTTATTATAAATCACTCTTTATAATATATCACTCTTTATTTATGACATATCACTCTTTATTATAAATCACTTTATAAATATCACTCTTTATTACATATCACTCTTTATTTATGACATCACTCTTTATTATATATCACTCTTTATTATAAATCACTCTTTATAATATATCACTCTTTATTACATATCACTCTTTATGACATATCACTCTTTATTATAAATCACTCTTTATCATATATCACTCTTTATTTATGACATATCACAATTTATTATATATCACTTTATTATAAATCACTCTTTATAATATATCACTCTTTATTTATGATATATCACTCTTTACAAGTCACTCTTTAAAATATATCACTCTTTATTTATGATATATCACTCTTTATTATAAATCACTCTTTATTTATGACATACACTCTTTATTATATATCACTCTTTATAATATATCACTCTTTATTTATGACATATCACTCTTTATTACATATCACTCTTTATTATAAATCACTCTTTATAATATATCACTCTTTATAAGTCACTCTTTAAAATATATCACTCTTTATTTATGACATATCATTCTTTATTATAAATCACTCTTATAATATATCACTCTTTATTATGATATATCACTCTTTATTACATATCACTCTTTATTATAAATCACTCTTTATAATATATCACTCTTTATTTATGATATATCACTCTTTATTACATATCACTCTTTATTATAAATCACTCTTTATAATATATCACTCTTTATAAGTCACTCTTTAAAATATATCACTCTTTATTACATATCCACTCTTATTATATATCACTCTTTATAATATATCACTATTTATGACATATCACTCATTATTATAAATCACTCTTTATAATATATCACTCTTTATTTATGATATATCACTCTTTATTACATATCACTCTTTATTATAAATCACTCTTTATAATATATCACTCTTTATTTATGATATATCACTCTTTATTACATATCACTCTTTATTATAAATCACTCTTTATTACATATCACTCTTTATTATAAATCACTCTTTATAATATATCACTCTTTATTTATGATATATCACTCTTTATTACATATCACTCTTTATTACATATCACTCTTTATTATAAATCACTATGTTAAGAAAAGTACTAAGTTATGATATAATAAAAATATAATCAAAAAAAAAAAATCAAAATCCAAATCCTGTAGCAGTTCTTAGGATTTAGCAGCCGGTATATATTACACAGTTATTATGGCATATGTATATATTGCACATATAGCACATATTGCACATAGTTTGATGGTATTTAACTGCAGCAAGTTACACAATTTAGAAAATGCAAAAAACACACCTTGTAACGGTTCTAAGGATTTAGCACCCTATTTCACTCTTTATTATAAATCACTCTTTAAAATATATCACTCTTTATTTATGATATATCACTCTTTATTATAAATCACTCTTTATTTATGACATATCACTCTTTATTATATATCACTCTTTATAATATATCACTCTTTATTTATGACATATCACTCTTTATTACATATCACTCTTTATTATAAATCACTCTTTATAATATATCACTCTTTATAAGTCACTCTTTAAAATATATCACTCTTTATTTATGACATATCATTCTTTATTATAAATCACTCTTTATAATATATCACTCTTTATTTATGATATATCACTCTTTATTACATATCACTCTTTATTATAAATCACTCTTTATAATATATCACTCTTTATTTATGATATATCACTCTTATTACATATCACTCTTTATTATAAATCACTCTTTATAATATATCACTCTTATAAGTCACTCTTTAAAATATATCACTCTTTATTTATGACATATCACTCTTTATTATATATCACTCTTTATTATAAATCACTCTTTATAATTATCACTCTTATTTATTATATATCACTCTTTATTTATGATATATCACTCTTTGTTATATATCACTCTTTATATGATATCACTCTTTATTTATGATATATCACTCTTTATATATATCACTCTTTATTATAAGGCACTCTTTATTTATGACATATCACTCTTTATTATATATAACTCTTTATTATAAATCACTCTTTATCATATATCACTCTTTATTTATGACATATCACAATTTATTATATATCACTCTTTATTATAAATCACTCTTTATAATATATCACTCTTTATTTATGATATATCACTCTTTACAAGTCACTCTTTAAAATATATCACTCTTTATTTATGATATATCACTCTTTATTATAAATCACTCTTTATTTATGACATATCACTCTTTATTATATATCACTCTTTATAATATATCACTCTTTATTTATGACATATCACTCTTTATTATAAATCACTCTTTATTATAAATCACTCTTTATTTATGACATGTCACTCTTTATTATATCACTCTTTATTATAAATCACTTTTATCACTCAGTATCACTCTGTATCACTCTTTATCACTCAGTATCACTCTGTATCACTCTGTATCACTCTTTATCACTCTTTATCACTCAGTATCACTCTTCATCACTCTTTATCACTCAGTATCACTCTGTATCACTTCAGTATCACTCTTTATCACTCTGTATCACTCAGTATCACTCTTTATCACTCTTTATCACTCAGTATCACTCAGTATCACTCTGTATCACTCTTTATCACTCTTTATCACTCAGTATCACTCTGTATCACTTCAGTATCACTCTTTATCACTCAGTATCACTCGTTATCACTCTTTATCACTCTTTATCACTCTTTATCACTCTGTATCACTTCAGTATCACTCTTTATCACTCTGTATCACTCTTTATCACTCTGTATCACTCGTTATCACTCTTTATCACTCTTTATCACTCTGTATCACTTCAGTATCACTCTTTATCACTCTTTATCACTCTGTATCACTTCAGTATCACTCTTTATCACTCTGTATCACTCTTTATCACTCAGTATCACTCTGTATCACTCAGTATCACTCTTTATCACTCAGTATCACTCTTTATCACTCAGTATCACTCTATATCACTCTGTATCACTCAGTATCACTCTGTATCACTCTGTATCACTCTGTATCACTCAGTATCACTCTTTATCACTCAGTATCACTCTGTATCACTTCAGTATCACTCTTTATCACTCAGTATCACTCTGTATCACTCAGTATCACTCTTTATTTATGAAATATGCATCGTTACAGCAGGAAAGAGCCACAGACAGCTTCATGTTACATATGTTAGAAAAGTACTAAGTTATGATATAATAAAAATATAAACAAAAAAAAAAAATCCAAAATCCAAATCCTGTAGCAGTTCTTAGGATTTAGCAGCCGATATATATTACACAGTTATTAATGGCATATGTATATATTGCACATATTGCACATAGTTTGATGGTATTTAACTGCAGCAAGTTACACAATTTAGAAAATGTAAAAAAACACACCTTGTAACGGTTCTAAGGATTTAGCACCCTATTTCACTCTTATTATAAATCACTCTTTATATATATAACTCTTTATTATAAGATATCACTCTTTATAATTATCACTCTTTATTATAATCACTCTTTATAATATATCACTCTTTATTTATATATACACTCTTTATAATCACTCTTTATAATATATCACTCTTTATTTATGATATATCACTCTTTTATATATATCACTCTTTATTATAAATCACTCTTTATTATATATCACTCTTTATTACATATCACTCTTTATTATAAATCACTCTTTATAATATATCACTCTTTATTATGATATATCACTCTTTATTACATATCACTCTTTATTACATATCACTCTTTATTATAAATCACTCTTTATAATATCATCTTTATTTATGATATATCACTCTTTATTATATATCACTCTTTATTATAAATCCCTTTTATAATATATACTCTTTATTTATGATATATCACTCTTTATTACATATCACTCTTTATTATAAATCACTCTTTATTTATGAAATATGCATCGTTACAGCAGGAAAGAGCCACAGACAGCTTCATGTTACATATGTTAAGAAAGTACTAAGTTATGATATAATACAAATATAATCCAAAAAAAAAAATCCAAAATCTAAATCCTGTAGCAGTTCTTAGGATTAGCAGCCAGTATATATTACACAGTTATTAATGGCATATGTATATATTGCACATATAGCACATATTGCACATAGTTTGATGGTATTTAACTGCAGCAAGTTACACAATTTAGAAAATGCAAAAAACACACCTTGTAACGGTTCTAAGGATTTAGCACCCTATTTCGCTCTTTATTATAAATCACTCTTTATAAGTCACCTTTAAAATATATCACTCTTTATTTATGACATATCACTCTTTATTATAAATCACTCTTTATAATATATCACTCTTTATATATAACACTCTCTATAAGTCACTCTTTAAAATATATCACTCTTTATTTATGACATATCACTCTTTATTATATATCACTCTTTATAATATATCACTATTTATGACATATCACTCATTATTATAAATCACTCTTTATAATATATCACTCTTTATTTATGACATATCACTCTTTATGACATATCACTCTTTATTATAAATCACTCTTTATAATATATCACTCTTTATATATGATATATCACTCTTTATTACATATCACTCTTTATTACATATCACTCTTTATTTATGATATATCACTCTTTATTATATATCACTCTTTATAATACATCACTCTTTATAAGTCACTCTTTATAATATATCACTCTTTATTATAAATCACTCTTTATAATTATCTCTTTATTTATGATATATCACTCTTTACAAGTCACTCTTTAAAATATCACTCTTTATTTATGACAAATCACTCTTTATTATATATCACTCTTTATTTATGATATATCACTCTTTATTTATGATATACCACTCTTTGTTTATATCACTCTTTATTATAAATCACTCTTTATAATATATCACTCTTTATTTATGATATATCACTCTTTATAAGTCACTCTTTATTTATGACATATCACTCTTTATTATATATCACTCTTTATTATAAATCACTCTTTAATTATCACTCTTTATTTATGATATATCACTCTTTTTTATGATATATCACTCTTTGTTATATATCACTCTTTATATGATATCACTCTTTATTTATGATATATCACTCTTTATAATATATCACTCTTATTATAGGCACTCTTTATTTATGACATATCACTCTTTATTATATATAACTCTTTATTATAAATCACTCTTTATAATATATCACTCTTTATTTATGACATATCACAATTTATTATATATCACTCTTTATTATAAATCACTCTTTATAATATATCACTCTTTATTTATGATATATCACTCTTTACAAGTCACTCTTTATAATATATCACTCTTTATTTATGATATATCACTCTTTACAAGTCACTCTTTAAAATATATCACTCTTTATTTATGACAAATCACTCTTATTATATATCACTCTTTATTTATGATATATCACTCTTTATTTGATATATCACTCTTTGTTATATATCACTCTTTATTATAAATCACTCTTTATAATATATCACTCTTTATTTATGATATATCACTCTTTATTATAAATCACTCTTTATTTATGACATATCACTCTTTATTATATATCACTCTTTAATATATATCACTCTTTATTTATGATATATCACTCTTTATTTATGACATATCACTCTTTATTATAAATCACTCTTTATTATAAATCACTCTTTATTTATGACATGTCACTCTTTATATATCACTCTTTATTATAAATCACTCTTTATAATATATCACTCTTTATTTATGATATATCACTCTTTATTATAAATCACTCTTATCACTCAGTATCACTCTGTATCACTCTTTATCACTCAGTATCACTCTGTATCACTCTTTATCACTCAGTATCACTCTTCATCACTCTTTTCACTCTTTATCACTCAGTATCACTCTGTATCACTCGTTATCACTCTTTATCACTCAGTATCACTCTTTATCACTCAGTATCACTCTGTATCACTCTTTATCACTCTGTATCACTCTGTATCCACTCGTTATCACTCTTTATCACTCAGTATCACTCTTTATCACTCTTTATCACTCTTTATCACTCTTTATCACTCTGTATCACTCTTTATCACTCAGTATCACTCTTTATCACTCTTTAT
>JAAOOA010002996.1:0-5000 GCA_012861695.1 Trematomus loennbergii | reverse complement strand
CCTCTGTGGGACAGATGAAGGAGCTCTGACTCGTTAAGTGTCTCCTCTGTGGGACAGATGAAGGAGCTCTGACTCGTTAAGTGTCTCCTCTGTGGGACAGATGAAGGAGCTCTGACTCGTTAAGTGTCCCCTCGTGTGGGACAGATGAAGGAGCTCTGACTCGTTAAGTGTCTCCTCTGTGGGACAGATGAAGGAGCTCTGACTCGTTAAGTGTCTCCTCTGTGGGACAGATGAAGGAGCTCTGACTCGTTAAGTGTCTCCTCTGTGGGACAGATGAAGGAGCTCTGACTCGTTAAGTGTCTCCTCTGTGGGACAGATGAAGGAGCTCTGACTCGTTAAGTGTCTCCTCTGTGGGACAGATGAAGGAGCTCTGACTGGTTAAGTGTCTCCTCTGTGGGACAGATGAAGGAGCTCTGACTCGTTAAGTGTCTCCTCTGTGGGACAGATGAAGGAGCTCTGACTCGTTAAGTGTCCCCTCTGTGGGACAGATGAAGGAGCTCTGACTCGTTAAGTGTCTCCTCTGTGGGACATGAAGGAGCTCTGACTCGTTAAGTGTCTCCTCTGTGGGGACAGATGAAGGAGCTCTGACTCGTTAAGTGTCTCCTCTGTGGGACAGATGAAGGAGCTCTGACTCGTTAAGTGTCTCCTCTGTGGGACAGATGAAGGAGCTCTGACTCGTTAAGGTCTCCTCTGTGGGACAGATGAAGGAGCTCTGACTGGTTAAGTGTCCCCTCTGTGGGACAGATGAAGGAGCTCTGACTGGTAAGTGTCCCCTCTGTGGGACAGATGAAGGAGCTCTGACTGGTTAAGTGTCTCCTCTGTGGGACAGATGAAGGAGCTCTGACTCATTAAGTGTCTCCTCTGTGGGACAGATGAAGGAGCTCTGACTCGTTAAGTGTCTCCTCTGTGGGACAGATGAAGGAGCTCTGACTGGTTAAGTGTCCCCTCTGTGGGACAGATGAAGGAGCTCTGACTCGTTAAGTGTCTCCTCTGTGGGACAGATGAAGGAGCTCTGACTCGTTAAGTGTCTCCTCTGTGGGCAGATGAAGGAGCTCTGACTCGTTAAGTGTCTCCTCTGTGGGACAGATGAAGGAGCTCTGACTCTTAAGTGTCTCCTCTGTGGGACAGATGAAGGAGCTCTGACTCGTTAAGTGTCTCCTCTGTGGGACAGATGAAGGAGCTCTGACTGGTTAAGTGTCCCCTCTGTGGACAGATGAAGGAGCTCTGACTGGTTAAGTGTCCCCTCTGTGGGACAGATGAAGGAGCTCTGACTGGTTAAGTGTCTCCTCTGTGGGACAGATGAAGGAGCTCTGACTCGTTAAGTGTCTCCTCTGTGGGACAGATGAAGGAGCTCTGACTCGTTAAGTGTCTCCTCTGTGGGACAGATGAAGGAGCTCTGACTCGTTAAGTGTCTCCTCTGTGGGACAGATGAAGGAGCTCTGACTCGTTAAGTGTCTCCTCTGTGGGACAGATGAAGGAGCTCTGACTCGTTAAGTGTCTCCTCTGTGGGACAGATGAAGGAGCTCTGACTCGTTAAGTGTCTCCTCTGTGGGACAGATGAAGGAGCTCTGACTGGTTAAGTGTCCCCTCTGTGGGACAGATGAAGGAGCTCTGACTCGTTAAGTGTCTCCTCTGTGGGACAGATGAAGGAGCTCTGACTCGTTAAGTGTCTCCTCTGTGGGACAGATGAAGGAGCTCTGACTCGTTAAGTGTCTCCTCTGTGGGACAGATGAAGGAGCTCTGACTCGTTAAGTGTCTCCTCTGTGGGACAGATGAAGGAGCTCTGACTCGTTAAGTGTCTCCTCTGTGGGACAGATGAAGGAGCTCTGACTCGTTAAGTGTCTCCTCTGTGGGACAGATGAAGGAGCTCTGACTGGTTAAGTGTCCCCTCTGTGGGACAGATGAAGGAGCTCTGACTCGTTAAGTGTCTCCTCTGTGGGACAGATGAAGGAGCTCTGACTCGTTAAGTGTCTCCTCTGTGGACAGATGAAGGAGCTCTGACTCGTTAAGTGTCTCCTCTGTGGGACAGATGGAAGGAGCTCTGACTCGTTAAGTGTCTCCTCTGTGGGACAGATGAAGGAGCTCTGACTGGTTAAGTGTCCCTCTGTGGGACAGATGAAGGAGCTCTGACTCGTTAAGTGTCTCCTCTGTGGGACAGATGAAGGAGCTCTGACTCGTTAAGTGTCTCCTCTGTGGGACAGATGAAGGAGCTCTGACTCGTTAAGTGTCTCCTCTGTGGGACAGATGAAGGAGCTCTGACTCGTTAAGTGTCTCCTCTGTGGGACAGATGAAGGAGCTCTGACTGGTTAAGTGTCTCCTCTGTGGGACAGATGAAGGAGCTCTGACTCGTTAAGTGTCTCCTCTGTGGGACAGATGAAGGAGCTCTGACTCGTTAAGTGTCCCCTCTGTGGGACAGATGAAGGAGCTCTGACTCGTTAAGTGTCTCCTCTGTGGGACAGAGAAGGAGCTCTGACTCGTTAAGTGTCTCCTCTGTGGGACAGATGAAGGAGCTCTGACTCGTTAAGTGTCTCCTCTGTGGGACAGATGAAGGAGCTCTGACTCGTTAAGTGTCTCCTCTGTGGGACAGATGAAGGAGCTCTGACTCGTTAAGTGTCTCCTCTGTGGGACAGATGAAGGAGCTCTGACTGGTTAAGTGTCCCTCTGTGGGACAGATGAAGGAGCTCTGACTGGTTAAGTGTCCCCTCTGTGGGACAGATGAAGGAGCTCTGACTGGTTAAGTGTCTCCTCTGTGGGACAGATGAAGGAGCTCTGACTCATTAAGTGTCTCCTCTGTGGGACAGATGAAGGAGCTCTGACTCGTTAAGTGTCTCCTCTGTGGGACAGATGAAGGAGCTCTGACTGGTTAAGTGTCCCCTCTGTGGGACAGATGAAGGAGCTCTGACTCGTTAAGTGTCTCCTCTGTGGGACAGATGAAGGAGCTCTGACTCGTTAAGTGTCTCCTCTGTGGGACAGATGAAGGAGCTCTGACTCGTTAAGTGTCTCCTCTGTGGGACAGATGAAGGAGCTCTGACTCGTTAAGTGTCTCCTCTGTGGGACAGATGAAGGAGCTCTGACTCGTTAAGTGTCTCCTCTGTGGGACAGATGAAGGAGCTCTGACTGGTTAAGTGTCCCCTCGTGGGACAGATGAAGGAGCTCTGACTGGTTAAGTGTCCCCTCTGTGGGACAGATGAAGGAGCTCTGACTGGTTAAGTGTCTCCTCTGTGGGACAGATGAAGGAGCTCTGACTCGTTAAGTGTCTCCTCTGTGGGACAGATGAAGGAGCTCTGACTCGTTAAGTGTCTCCTCTGTGGGACAGATGAAGGAGCTCTGACTCGTTAAGTGTCTCCTCTGTGGGACAGATGAAGGAGCTCTGACTCGTTAAGTGTCTCCTCTGTGGGACAGATGAAGAGCTCTGACTCGTTAAGTGTCTCCTCTGTGGGACAGATGAAGGAGCTCTGACTCGTTAAGTGTCTCCTCTGTGGGACAGATGAAGGAGCTCTGACTGGTTAAGTGTCCCCTCTGTGGGACAGATGAAGGAGCTCTGACTCGTTAAGTGTCTCCTCTGTGGGACAGATGAAGGAGCTCTGACTCGTTAAGTGTCTCCTCTGTGGGACAGATGAAGGAGCTCTGACTCGTTAAGTGTCTCCTCTGTGGGACAGATGAAGGAGCTCTGACTCGTTAAGTGTCTCCTCTGTGGGACAGATGAAGGAGCTCTGACTCGTTAAGTGTCTCCTCTGTGGGACAGATGAAAGGAGCTCTGACTCGTTAAGTGTCTCCTCTGTGGGACAGATGAAGGAGCTCTGACTGGTTAAGTGTCCCCT
The DNA here is from genome assembly GCA_012861695.1 of Trematomus loennbergii. NCBI lineage: Eukaryota > Metazoa > Chordata > Actinopteri > Perciformes > Nototheniidae > Trematomus > Trematomus loennbergii. The sequence goes on along the minus strand of JAAOOA010002996.1, from coordinate 1,179 downwards.
CTGTGGGACAGATGAAGGAGCTCTGACTGACTCGTTAAGTGTCTCTCTGTGGGACAGATGAAGGAGCTCTGACTCGTTAAGTGTCTCCTCTGTGGGACAGATGAAGGAGCTCTGACTCGTTAAGTGTCTCCTCTGTGGGACAGATGAAGGAGCTCTGACTCGTTAAGTGTCTCCTCTGTGGGACAGATGAGGAGCTCTGACTGGTTAAGTGTCCCCTCTGTGGGACAGATGAAGGAGCTCTGACTGGTTAAGTGTCCCTCTGTGGGACAGATGAAGGAGCTCTGACTGGTTAAGTGTCTCCTCTGTGGGACAGATGAAGGAGCTCTGACTCGTTAAGTGTCTCCTCTGTGGGACAGATGAAGGAGCTCTGACTCGTTAAGTGTCTCCTCGTGGGACAGATGAAGGAGCTCTGACTCGTTAAGTGTCTCCTCTGTGGGACAGATGAAGGAGCTCTGACTCGTTAAGTGTCTCCTCTGTGGGACAGATGAAGGAGCTCTGACTCGTTAAGTGTCTCCTCTGTGGGACAGATGAAGGAGCTCTGACTCGTTAAGTGTCTCCTCTGTGGGACAGATGAAGGAGCTCTGACTGGTTAAGTGTCCCCTCTGTGGGACAGATGAAGGAGCTCTGACTCGTTAAGTGTCTCCTCTGTGGGACAGATGAAGGAGCTCTGACTCGTTAAGTGTCTCCTCTGTGGGACAGATGAAGGAGCTCTGACTCGTTAAGTGTCCCCTCTGTGGGACAGATGAAGGAGCTAGACTGGTTAAGTGTCTCCTCTGTGGGACAGATGAAGGAGCTCTGACTCGTTAAGTGTCTCCTCTGTGGGACAGATGAAGGAGCTCTGACTGGTTAAGTGTCTCCTCTGTGGGACAGATGAAGGAGCTCTGACTCGTTAAGTGTCCCCTCTGTGGGACATGATGGAGCTTGACTGACTCGTTAAGTGTCCTCTGTGGGACAGATGAAGGAGCTCTGACTCGTTAAGTGTGTCCTCTGTGGGACAGATGAAGGAGCTCTGGACTCGTTAAGTGTCTCCTCTGTGGGACAGATGAAGGAGCTCTGACTGGTTAAGTGTCTCCTCTGTGGGACAGATGAAGGAGCTCTGACTCGTTAAGTGTCCCCTCTGTGGGACAGATGAAGGAGCTCTGACTCGTTAAGTGTCTCCTCTGTGGGACAGATGAAGGA
>JAAOOA010002995.1:0-20000 GCA_012861695.1 Trematomus loennbergii | reverse complement strand
CTGTCTCTCTGTCTCTCTGTCTCTCTGTCTCTATGTCTCTATGTCTCTCTGTCTCTCTGTCTCTCTCTCTCTCTGAACACTATACATGCTGTCCTCTCTTTATATCAGCGTACAGGGAAGTGGAACTTCTCTCTAAAATATCTGATGGCCACGTCACGCCTCTCTGTGCTACATGTGAAGTAGAGATTATTGTACCTGGGTCATCAACAGGAGAAAAATGGGCGTAAATTGCAAAATCTCAAACACATATTTATACAATACAAGCTGCATTTTATTTCACTGTTCAGCATTTCACTTTACATTCTATCTTTAGATCATCTTATTGTATTTCACTTGTATACAGTTCACTTCTCCTGCATGACTTGCACATTAGTCATTAGGTCATAACTACACTGTAGCTGTGCACATATCATATCAAACTCTCCTCTGATGAGCGGAGAGAGAGACTCTCTGGGAATGTGGAGAGGGGTTTTAAATCCTTACAAATGCAGAAGAACTCAAACGTGTTCAGCTCAATGTGGTTTGTTGTTACGTTCAATCGGCCCCCGGTGTGTGAAGGCCCCTAAAGGGATAGTGGTGGTCTAATGGATAGTGAGGTGGGCTGAAGATCGGAAGGTTGTGAGTTCCAGCGCCAGGAACACCACCACTAGTGTGCCCTTGAGTAAGGCACTTAGCCCTTAGTTACTCCAGGGAGAATGTCCCTGTAATTGGTCATTGTAAGTCGCTTTGGATGAAAGCGTCAGCTAAATGAAATGTAATGTAATGTAAAGAGTCTCTCTCCCTGCCTGTGTTGAACAGTCCATTAGATATTAAAGTATATATAATACTGTCTTTAACTTCTCTGAACTGCAGTTCTGAGAAACTCATCATGAAGAAACTGAGGTTTACAGATTACAGACACTGTTGGTTCCTCTTTCCATGACACAAGGCCTGAGCCAGAGGGTGTTTCTCAATCTCGAGTAAAGCTGCTGCAGAGCCACTATTTCAAGCATACTACGTCATCGAGTGCCGCCGAAGTACTGTTCCAATCTCCAGCATACTTGGAAATCTACCGAGCCCGGCGTACTCCGTTTGGAGAAATATCGAGGCTGCACATGAGTAGACTCCGCAGTCTTAAAATCCCACAATGCTTTGCGCACGGACCAATTTCCCCAAATCTGTGGCGGAAGATGTAAGAGGCGGGGCCTCTCATATGACGCACACCTGCACACTTGCTAGCGTGTTCCACTCTTTGTTTTCCGAATGCCAGGAAGTATTCTTGACTCGCTTCTGAAGCAAGATGCTCGGCAGACATGTGCTACCAAGCAAGCGTACTGGCGATTGAGAAACACCCAGAGTCTCGAGCTCTCTCCCCGCAGAGGACCTGTTCTGGGAGCGGCCACTCTCGTTTATACTTTCGCCTTTTTGTTAGTTTTTGTTTACGTTGAGTTATTGTTAAATAAATATATTTTCCTATATATTCTTGTCCTTCCCACGCTTTTTGTTACGGCCAAGAGCCAGGCCATGACAGTGCACATATGCATATTTATATAAAGACCGTTTATATATAATGTATATTGTTGTGCACCGACAGAAATGTTGAGAGAGTCTCATTTTATGTTGTTTTATGGTTGTATTGTCTTCCACTTCCTGTGTTGTTTTGCCACTCACCATTTACCTGTCATTCCAGGCTCCCTGATCATCTACCTGATTGTTCCCGCCTGTGTCTTGTTATCCTGTGTTTAAATTCCCCAGTTTCCCATGTGTTCTTCGTCAGTTCGTCTTGTCTTATGCCTCAGACAGATCTATGCTCTCATTGATAACGAGACATTTTTGTTCCTCACTACGTGAGCGATTTTCTTTTGTATTCATTTTTTTTGTCATCTCATCTAGAGATTAGATTGTGCTTTTCCTGTTCATATTTGGAAAATAAAGTATCTTACTAACACTTTACCTCTGTCTGCTGGGTCGTGCAATTGGGTCCTATACCCTGAGTTCTGAGTTCATAACATATATAAGCTTACCAACATCAGGTTTTACTATTTGTTCTTAAAGCAAGACGATGTGTTTATAAATCCTCTGATTGAATTGTGTTAACAGTTAAAGCCGATAGCTAAGCTAATTAAATAAATAACTGACTTGCTGTTGCTTTCAAAGCTACAGTAACTCACAGTCAGACTCTCCTCGATGAGCGGAGAGAGAGACTCTCTGTTGCTTTCAAAGCTACAGTAACTCACAGTCAGACTCCCCTCTGATGAGCGGAGAGAGAGACTTGCTGTTGCTTTCAAAGCTAAAGTAACTCACAGTCAGACTCTCCTCTGATGAGCGGAGAGAGAGAGACTTGCTGTTGCTTTCAAAGCTACAGTAACTCACAGTCAGACTCTCCTCTGATGAGCGGAGAGAGAGACTTGCTGTTGCTTTCAAAGCTACAGTAACTCACAGTCAGACTCTCCTCTGATGAGCGGAGAGAGAGACTTACTGTTGCTTTCAAAGCTACAGTAACTCACAGTCAGACTCTCCTCTGATGAGCGGAGAGAGAGAGACTCTCTGGGAATGTGGAGAGGGGTTTTAAAATCCTTACAAATACAGAAGAACTCAAACGTGTTCAGCTCAATGTGGTTTGTTTTACGTTCAATCGGCCCCCGGTGAGTGAAGGCCTCTAAAGAGTCTCTGTCCCTGCCTGTGTTGAACAGTCCATTAAATATTAAAGTATAAATAATACTGTCTTTAACTTCTCTGAACTGCAGTTCTGAGAAACTCATCATGAAGAAACTGAGGTTTACAGATTACAGACACTGTTGGTTCCTCTTTCCATGACACCAGGCTGTCCTATCAGATTAAGATCAGCGTCTCGTTGTTATTTGTGTCAGATGTGCTTGTGACTTCCTTACATTGAATTAAGGTGACGTTTTCTAACTGTAGTGGCAGGGAAAAGGTCTAATGCATGTTTTTATTATAATGAAATGAAATATTGTACATGTATATTGACCTGGCAACTGCAGTTGATTATTTCCACTCTAATGTACGGTTTGAGGGTGTGGGTCTGTAAGCCTCATCTGCAGGGGTGCAGTGCTATTTTTACAAGTGCAGGAGCGCACCTAGGACTCACACATGCACGCACGCGCACGGTTGTGGCACGACCACCAAAACAGAAACATATGGACAAAGGTTACTATATCAAAAGTGTGCAAATGTATTTAGAATCCTATCCATGTGACCCTTTGTTTTAGTGGGTGGTGGACCTAACGTCCTCTCGAGGGGTTCATCAATGCATCAATCTGGTGCACTTTGAGAGCAAAGTTAGGGACTAATCTATAGATACATCTCTCAACAACTCCCATGTGAAACAGTACTGTAAACTTTTTCTTTATGCATATCTTACTAATCACTCTCCTTTTAAACTGTATTTTTAGTTTTACTGTCCTATAGAATGAGTTGGAATTATTTCATACCTGTTTTTCATTTATTCTCGTACAACTATAAATACACATTAAGTGAAAATGCGCCGCATTGTCTTTTGGCTCCTCTCCAACTTTGCCCTTTTTCGTATTTTGTGCGTGTTTATTTTAATATTTACTTGCACTATATTTTTCTGTTTATCTGTGTTTTTGTGTTGCACTGTTGGAGAAGCCTGTGACCTAAGATTTTCATCGACATAACTACACTGTAGCTATATTCGTATGACAAATAAAGAACCTTGACCTTGACAATATAATAAATGATGATATAAAAAGGTGTGCCTTGGAAATACTTGTTTACATAAATGGTGACCAAACCGTTTGTGACCCACTGAGATAACTTAGACTAAAGTTAACTATCTGAACCCTCAGAGAGTCCTTTACCCCACTGAGCTGACGTTATAAGATCCTCTCAGTCTGACAGGAGACAGCTCTCCTCCATCTCGTTGTAGAAACAACTCCTTATGTACGTTAGGATAGCTAGCTAACCAGATGCTAACAACAATCCCGGCACCCGTGCGTTCTCTTTCTTTCCCTCGCTCGCTCACACAAAATGCGCTCGTGTCACACACACACAGCAGAGCTTGAATGACACACAGAGACCCAGAAGTACTTTTGCTACGATGGCGTTATCAGATGCCACTGGCTTTCAACTAAAGACACAGCCACGCAAAAAACTGCGGCATGTGTACAGCAATTTTTGAATTCCGGAGCGCTCCGGCAGCACTACACCCCTGCTCATCTGGATATTCACCTGTTGCGGCGCGCCCAAAGGCTTTAGGTGGGTGCGTCACCGGGAGGCTGGCGGGTGGTTTCTCACGGGAGGAGAAGCATGTGTGGCGTGTGCTGGTATTCAACGGTTTATTTAAGATTCCTCAGTGTGTATAAATATGTGAAAATGCAACGGGGAAGTAAGTGAAACTAAATGTGGATATTGCATCGGCCCACCTGAAGCACGTCTCCGTGGAGAGCGAAAGTGTTATTTTGTTAAAAGTCCAGGAGTAAGTTTTAAGAATATTTAATAAAGTAGTAGGATTTTACAAGAAGTTTCAAGCTGTTGGTTGGTTTGGTTTGAATCCTACTTAAAAGACATAAACACTTTGTTTCTATAGGTAACTACACATCTGAGTTGACAAATATGACATATGGGGTTCCTCAAGGCTCCATCTTGGGCCTCTTCTCTTTAACATCTACATGCTACCACTGGCTCAGATAATCAAAAACAACAAAAAGTTACCATAGCTATGTGGATTTTACTGAAATAATCACATCATGTCTCTCAAATGCATTGGCAAGGTTCAACACTGGCTGAACAACATGTGCTTACAGTTAAATGCAAGAAAAACAGTATGCATGATGTTCAGTAAATGACCAGTCAAATCGAAGGATCCAACGTGTTTTTAAACGGAGCAGAAATAGAACTAGTCTCCCACTTCAAGTATCTTGGAGTCATACTGGACTCGAACTTGAATTTTAAGAAACATATCAAGAAAGTATCCAACACCGTTAAATTCAACTTGCAACCTTTTAAACAAATTAGACCTTTCTTAACTGTCAATGCTGCAAAGTCATACCTTCACTGCATGATTTTATCCCACATTGAATACTGTTTGACAAACTGGTTGTTGCTTGTGCCACAAACCTGAAACCCATAGAACAGCTGTACAAGAGAGCTATCAAGGTGTTTGACAGAAACCCTTATTCATACCACCACTGTACCATCCTTGATAAACACCATTTCTTGAGTTTTGAGCATTTTAAGTCTTTTAAAAGTATGTGTTTTCTTTATAAATGTTTACATGGACTGCCCCCCCCCCCCCCCCTTAGGGGAATTCATCCACAGAAAACACACTGGACGCTGCACTAGGTCAGAAACCAGAGAGACTGTGAGGTCCACCACAGACGGACCACCTTTGGACAAAATGTCCTCTCCATTAAGGCAGCTCATTGTGGAATAGCCTCCCAACTGAGATACGGGATTGTTTCACTCTCAATAGTTTTAAAGGTCAACTCAAGAATGGTTAAGAAACAACAGACGTGTAATCACCGCTAAATGCACTTTAACACGGGTATCTCCTCCTGCACTTTATATGTCGTAGCTGCTACATTGTACTGCCTTGTGGCTTGTATGCTGCTCATGCTCTTTCTGCATATCATGTATTTCTGTTTGCCATGTATATAAATGTTATGTTCATAAATGTTGTATGTGACGGGACTACGGATGGAAACTAGCTCAAAACTAAAATCGGCTCATTTACATTTAACCTGTTAAGCACCAAGCCTGTTTTTCATGTTTCAGGCTCGAAAATGACATGCCCAAAACAAATGACTACAACCTAACTTCTAAAAGGGTTATATGAATAATTTCTTTTATCAAAGCAAGGTTACATCTGTGAGTTGGATGTAGAAGTGTCAGAATCAATATAAATGTTTTTTATTTTAAAGAAAATTCAGATTTTACATAGTAAAAAACTGTAAATTATAGTGTCCGTCAAAAAATTATTTTTTACAGATAGTGAAAACTACCCTTGGATGATGGGTTAGTAGACTACAAGCTTTAGGAATCCAAAGTACAACATATAATAAGTGCCCTGTATCAAGATTGATGCAAAACAAGTGACATTTGACCTTTTTAGAGAGGTTTAGCCAAAACCACCACCTCTGAGGTGATTTGGATGAAAATGTTTTTTTTCCCATATCTCTGGCCCCCCTTGCTCGATTTTGATGGTTGACACCTCTTTCTGACCGTTAGAGCCAATAGAATCGAAGGAGGAGGCCGCCAAACACACACGTTGTGAAGAAAAAAGGTGGGGGCTGTGCTTATGTAAATGTAGGGCAGAGTGGAGCTGCATTCTAGCTCTGGCATTTGGAAACAAAAAAGCAGTTTTATTGCTTATGGATTATCAGAAATCATTTCAAAGAGGACACAGACACATTGGATGAACCTATGGATTAACTGCAGCATCGTTTTTTTATCGTTTTAATGCCATTGAAGACCAGTTTTGACCAAGGTAAGCCATGTTAGCGTTTAAACTTCATTTTTGATTATTTTAAGATATAATTAACCGTTTTCTTCACTTTATTTTGCTTTCCACGGGTGGGGCGCCTGGCAGGCCGCCTATGAGCACCCGAATTTGGCCTGAATCATCCAGGATTTGTGGGCTAAGCTCCATAAACTGCTAAATCACCCAGAGAGGTCACCTTTCTAGCCAAATATATATAATACAAATACATTTAAATAGTAAAAGGTGCACTTGTGCTCTGCATTATCCGGAATTTGATTTTCATAGCCCCATGATAGTGATTAAAAATCATTTTCATGGGAAAAGTGTTAAACGCCTGATTAAAGCATATGCAGGACCCCAGTGAGCTCCAGACTATGTGCATTGTGTTGGGGAACCATATAAATGATAGAATAAATGCATTGAAATGCAAAAATAATGATTTTAAATCATTTTAGGGACAATTGTGGAGAGGAGCCTGAAATGACTCTACAGCACCCCGGATAACTACCAGTTCATCTGGTTTAAATGTGGTGGTGATAGTGGCATTAACTAGTACCCAGTACTGGGAGAACCAGGCTACAGGACATGTCTTTTCTACCCAGGAATAAGTGCTCAAAACATGGGTAAAAGTGTGTTAAAAGTCGGGGGAACATGTTTCAAATGACAGCAGACTGCTGCTTGTTGGCAGGCTGACTCAGTTCACTTGTCTCACACACACCCAGGGGGAAAAGAGAACACATTTAGCCAGGAATAATGTCTGAATCATGGGCACATTAGTGCTTTAAGTCGGGGGAACTGTTTTAATTCAGGACCAGGGTGAAGAGATGACACATTGACCCAGGAATAAGTGCTCAAACGTGGGTAAAAGTGTGTTAAAAAGTCGGGGAACTGTTTTAATTCAGGACCAGGGTGAAGAGATGACACATTGACCCAGGAATAAGTGCTCAAAACGTGGGTAAAAGTGTGTTAAAAAGTCGGGGAACTGTTTTAATTCAGGACCAGGGTGAAGAGATGACACATTGACCCAGGAATGAGTGCTCAAACGTGGGTAAAAATGTGTTAAAAGTCGGGGGAACTGTTTAAAATGACAGCAGACTGCTGCTTGTTGGCAGGCTGACTCAGTTCACCTGTCTCACACACACCCAGGGGAAAAGATAACACTTGTACCCAGGAATAAGTGTTTGAAAGGCGGGGAAAAGTTGTTTGAAATAGTATAATACCTCCAGGGCGCATAACTGCACTTTACAAGCCAGAAATAACGTTTAAATGGTCGGGGAAAGTATTTTTAAATGTCTGGAAGAGAGTTTTAGCCAGTCATTTTGCACGATATCATTTAACATTGACGCTCTCCTGAAAATGCACAGATATGTGCATTTTCAGGAGAGCGTCAATGTTAAACGATATCGTGCAAAATGACTGGCTAAAACCCAGGAATAAGTGTTTGAAAGGCGGGGAAAAGTTGTTTAAAATAGTCTGATACCTCCAGGGCGCATCACCAAAAATGTACAAGCCAGGGAAGGTGCTTGAATCCCGGATACTTTAGGTCTGTCACTTAGGGTGACCGCACCACTCCGACGCTCCCGAGAGCGGACGTTCATTGTTTGTAAGGCACCTACTGTAAGAGGGATAAGGGAATGCTCTGGTTTTCGGACAAAATTAACATGGGATCACTCCCGTCACTGGACGTACTTCGTCTCACTGGAATAGTAACGGTCATAGTCAATATAAAATCGTCCCCATGTATCCGGCCAATGACGGGAGAGTTTTGAAAGAGACAAAACACTGTTCCATACATTTAAAAACACTTAACAATTAAACAATGTTTACCCCAGGATTCAGGCATCTTCCCTGGCTTGTAAAGTGCAGTTATGCGCCTTGGAGGTATTGCACTATTTACAAAATGTATACCCAGGATTCTGGCCCCCCTTTAAATGCAGGCAGCAGAGACACTGCTTTTAGCGGGGTCTCAGAGAGCCAGACACCCAGGGTACAGCACCTCGCTGTCTTACCCAGAAAACAGGGCACTGATCAGGGCTAAAGTAATGTTATAAACTGGTGAATCTGTTTAAATGCAGGAGACCTCCAGCAGAAGTCCCTAACAGTGGGTCTCTGGTTATTTCACAGCTCCAGGAGAGACCAGGGAAAATCACCTGTCTGTGCCCGCTCACAGACCCCCAAAGTACGGACTCATGACCTCCAGCATGGCCTCCTAACAGTGGGACTGTATTTCAGACCTCCAGGCGGAGACCGTGAAAATCACCTCTCTCTGCCCGCTCAAAGAGCACCGAAAGACGGACTAATTACCTCCAGCACCCCGGAGAGCTCCATTGTGAAATATTGCTACTAATCCATAACTTTTGATAACAAGCTCTGTTCGGTTCAGGCTTTTTCTCTCTACCCCCCCATTTACACGTACCCCGCATCCAACGGTACCATCGGCGAATCTCTAGGACCTCGGGGAGCGGAGTTACGGCAGAGGGTCAGATTCTGAAAATACGATTTGAGAAAACAGGGCTCTGATCGGGGCTAAAGTCTTGTTAGAAACTGGTGAATCTGTTTAAATGCAGGCAGCAGAGACACTGCTTTTAGCAGGGTCTCAGAGAGCCAGACACCCAGGGTACAGCACCTCGCTGTCTTACCCAGAAACAGGGCTCTGATCGGGGCTAAAGTCTTGTTAGAAACTGGTGAATCTGTTTAAATGCAGGCAGCAGAGACACTGCTTTTAGCAGGGTCTCAGAGAGCCAGACACCCAGGGTACAGCACCTCGCTGTCTTACCCAGAAAACAGGGCTCTGATCGGGGCTAAAGTCTTGTTAGAAACTGGTGAATCTGTTTAAATGCAGGAGACCTCCAGCAGAAGTCCCTAACAGTGGGACTCTGGTTATTTCACACTCCAGGAGAGACCAGGGAAAATCACCTGTCTGTGCCCGCTCACAGACCCCCAAAGTACGGACTCATGACCTCCAGGATGGCTCCCTAACAGTGGGACTCTGTGCATTTCACAGCTCCAGGAGAGACCAGGGGAAAATCACCTGTCTGTGCCCGCTCACAGACCCCCAAAGTACGGACTCATGACCTCCAGGATGGCTCCCTAACAGTGGGACTCTGTGCATTTCACAGCTCCAGGAGAGACCAGGGAAAATCACCTGTCTGTGCCCGCTCACAGACCCCCAAAGTACGGACTCATGACCTCCAGGATGGCTCCCTAACAGTGGGACTCTGTGCATTTCACAGCTCCAGGAGAGACCAGGGGAAAATCACCTGTCTGTGCCCGCTCACAGACCCCCAAAGTACGGACTCATGACCTCCAGGATGGCTCCCTAACAGTGGGACTCTGTGCATTTCACAGCTCCAGGAGAGACCAGGGGAAAATCACCTCTCTCTGCCCGCTCACAGACCCCCAAAGTACGGACTCATGACCTCCAGGATGGCTCCCTAACAGTGGGACTCTGTGCATTTCACAGCTCCAGGAGAGACCAGGGAAAATCACCTGTCTGTGCCCGCTCACAGACCCCCAAAGTACGGACTCATGACCTCCAGGATGGCTCCCTAACAGTGGGACTCTGTGCATTTCACAGCTCCAGGAGAGACCAGGGGAAAATCACCTCTCTCTTGCCCGCTCACAGACCCCCAAAGTACGGACTCAGACCTCCAGGATGGCTCCCTAACAGTGGGACTCTGTGCATTTCACAGCTCCAGGAGAGACCAGGGGAAAATCACCTGTCTGTGCCCGCTCACAGACCCCCAAAGTACGGACTCATGACCTCCAGGATGGCTCCCTAACAGTGGGACTCTGTGCATTTCACAGCTCCAGGAGAGACCAGGGGAAATCACCTGTCTGTGCCCGCTCACAGACCCCCAAAGTACGGACTCATGACCTCCAGGATGGCTCCCTAACAGTGGGACTCTGTGCATTTCACAGCTCCAGGAGAGACCAGGGGAAAATCACCTGTCTGTGCCCGCTCACAGACCCCAAAGTACGGACTCATGACCTCCAGGATGGCTCCCTAACAGTGGGACTCTGTGCATTTCACAGCTCCAGAGAGACCAGGGGAAAATCACCTGTCTTGCCCGCTCACAGAGACCCCAAAGTACGGACTCATGACCTCCAGGATGGCTCCCTAACAGTGGGACTCTGTGCATTTCACAGCTCCAGGAGAGACCAGGGGAAAATCACCTGTCTGTGCCCGCTCACAGAGCCCCGAAGGACGGACTCATGACCTCCAGCATGTCCCCATAACAGTGGGACCTCCATAACCTTGCACACCCTGAGTCCCCGGGCCCCCACACTTAAGCACTCCCCCACGGACTAAACACAGGTATTCACACCCACCAGAACCTCGTGCCCCTGGTGACCCTAAAGGGGGTGGATTTTGTGGTGCTTCTATGTCCGCCCATCAGCATCCATAGTCGGCCTTCTTCACGGCACCACCACCCCTTCTGTGAGGGTATTCTCGTGCCCCTGGTGACCCTAAAGGGGGTGGATTTTGTGGTGCTTCTATGTCCGCCCATCAGCATCCATAGTCGGCCTTCTTCACGGCACCACCACCCCTTCTGTTGAGGGTATTCTCGTGCCCCTGGTGACCCTAAAGGGGGTGGATTTTGTGGTGCTTCTATGTCCGCCCATCAGCATCCATAGTCGGCCTTCTTCACGGCACCACCACCCCTTCTGTGGAGGGTATTCTCGTGCCCCTGGTGACCCTAAAGGGGGTGGATTTTGTGGTGCTTCTATGTCCGCCCATCAGCATCCATAGTCGGCCTTCTTCACGGCACCACCACCCCCCTTCTGGGCTGGAGGTTCAAACACTTTAACTTTTGTTCACCCTCCTCTGGCTTACACCTCCTCCGCCAACACTTGAGCGCTCATCACAGGGTTCAGCACCCCGGTGCTGATGGAAAGTGGCACTTTATCTGCCCCTGGTAACCATCAAGGTTATTGTTTTTTTTTAATTTTTTTTTTATTTGAACACACACCCTAAAACATCAACCACACACCCTAAAACATCAACTATTTACACGTTGCAGTAACAAAATCACAGTACACACAGACTAAAACATCAACTATTTACACGTACTACTGCTGCTATAACAGTACTACTAAATTTCTTAACCTACGTTTTAAAGTGCAGTTATGCGCCCTGGAGGTGTTGCACTATTAACAAAATGTATGCCCAGGATTCTGGCACCTTCCCTGGCTTGTAAAGTGCAGTTATGCGCCCTGGAGGTGTTGCACTATTAACAAAATGTATGCCCAGGATTCTGGCACCTTCCCTGGCTTGTAAAGTGCAGTTATGCGCCCTGGAGGTGTTGCACTATTAACAAAATGTATGCCCAGGATTCTGGCACCTTCCCTGGCTTGTAAAGTGCAGTTATGCGCCCTGGAGGTGTTGCACTATTAACAAAATGTATGCCCAGGATTCTGGCACCTTCCCTGGCTTGTAAAGTGCAGTTATGCGCCCTGGAGATATTGTACTATTTACAAAATGTATACACAGGATTATAATAATAATTATATACACGGTATACATATTCACATGTTTAGCGGGATTCAGGGGACCAAAGGCGTCTAATTCTTACGGTGCACCAGGGCAAACAGGTTGAGTCCACGGCCCCTGCCCCATCATCAGGAGTGTCAACCAGCCCCGGTCCCGACTTCATTGGCCTCTTTCCCTCCCGCTTCCGCTTCCGCTGCTGCTGCCGCTCCAATGACCCATCAGGTGATGATGGATGATGGAGCAGTACTGTTATAGCAGCCCTCTTCGGAGGTCTCCCCATCTGACAGCGGTAGACATCCTTCTGATGATGATGCAGCTGCTGCCGCATCTGATGACGCCCTGAACATGGAGCGGATTCTCAATGCCTCCTTTATTCCCGGCGCATTCGCGTAGAACCGGTCCGCCGTGGTTACGTCGTGACACATAAACCTGGCGAGAATCGACCGGCTTTCTGGATCTTGGTGATGCTTGATATTGTCAGCCAGGGCAGTGCGCAGGATTGTGAAGGTGACGGCTGTTTCTAGCCCAGCATCAGCCCATGCCCTCTTCAAGTGAGCGTTCAGGTTCTTGGAGGCCCGATTCCCCCTTGTGAAAAGGAAGAATTCATTCTGAGGACCCAGCAATACCTTTTTAATCCCCATCCACCGCATGACCCAGCTAAACTCCTCTACTGTAAGCGCCAGCTGTGCTTCGCCATATGTCTTGGCCGTCTTGTGATCCTGCACATGGATGATGTAGCCCTCAGCAGTTCCCCTTATGGCTGCCTCTAAGACCTCACTGTTTTTCATGTTTGCGTACACGCCCGTACGGTGGCCATACAGGAGGCTCCAATGGAGGGTGAGATAGCCATAGAGAAGCTTCTGGGTGGTTGAGGTCGGCGTGCCGGCCATCAGGTCGAGGAGCTCCGGGATGCGCTTCTCAGCGGCCGCCATGGCGGCGAGAAGCTCCGCCTGGCTCGGCAGACGATCCAGTTTGTTCCTCTTCACCTTAAACTGATGTAGAGTGACTGCCTTATTCAAGTGTTTCATGTTGGCTTTCACCTCTCTCATTATGTGGGTCATATCAGACTGGGTGAGCTTGCACCCCCGGGGCTTTGACTCAGACATGTACCCCATGAACTGGTGCACATTCTTCAGGAAGAACTCTGATGTTGTGACTGCCCGGCCCGGCTTTACAATATACTCGCTCCAGCCACGGATCATCTTCATGTTTCTTAGGAACAGCCAGTCTGACAGGCGGTTAACACCATGGGCCATGTATACTATGAAGTTCTTTATCCGGCTGATCTTCGACACAACATTGTCTTTCTGTTTTACTGTCGGAGCGACACCCAAACAATGATCCAAGTATGTCTGAAGGTACGCCTCCATGCTTCTAGGCAACGTGATTTCACGCATGGTATTCCCCCGTCCACACCCAGTGGACCAGTAATTTGAGGGAGAGGGCAAGTCATTAGCCAGCTTAGAGGCACGGGTCTTCCGGCATACAGGGGTCTCGCTACCGGAGGCTACTGCAAACATGACAGTTTCCACCGGGGTCTTCACAGGGGTCTCGCTACCGGAGGCTACTGCAAACATGACAGTTTCCACCGGGGTCTTCACAGGGGTCTCGCTACCGGAGGCTACTGCAAACATGACAGTTTCCACCGGGGTCTTCACAGGCGTCTCGCTACCGGAGGAAACTGGTAATATGACAGTCTTCACTGGGCTCTTCACAGGGTTCTTGACCGGTCTCTTTCCACCGGAGGCTACTGCAAGCATTACAGTCTTCACTTGGCTCTTCACAGGGTTCTTTACCGGTGTCTTCCCACCGGAGGCTACTGCAAGCATGACAGTCTTCACCGGGCTCCTCACAGGGGTCCCGCTACCGGAGGTTACTGGGGAATGCATGACAGTCTTCACCGGGGTCTTCACAGGGGTCCCGCTACCGGAGGTTACTGGGGAATGCATGACAGTCTTCACCGGGGTCTTCACAGGGGTCCCGCTACCGGAGGTTACTGGGGAATGCATGACAGTCTTCACCGGGGTCTTCACAGGGGTCCCGCTACCGGAGGTTACTGGGGACTGCATGACAGTCTTCACCGGGGTCTTCACAGGGGTATTGCTGCCTGAGGCTACTGTGTTTATGCCGGAGGTACTTGGGATTGCCAGGCCCTTAAATCGTATACATTCGTCCTCTTCCTCAAGAACAGCAGCACTCTGCTTCCTGGGTTTTAGCTCCTTTTTCAGCCTGGAGCGCAGGGTCTTCACCTCATCATTGAGGGCATCCTTCTGAGCCCTCAATGCCACATTTTCCAGCATCACCTGCCTGCAGTCCTCGTTGTCACACTCGGTATGTGGGGAGAAGGGTGGAGGGTGCCCGGGGTATTCCCCCTCATTGTCTATATCCAATGATGTAGCCATTCCAATGATGGGGTTAGTCTCACGGAGGTCATGGAGCAACTGCAGTGCCACACTATGCTTCAGCCTTGCCATGACCTGCTGTGCCTCATGTCGGGACAACTCAGGGTGGTCATGTTTTACATGACGGTCCAGTCTCTTCCCAGCGTACGAACACCCAGCGATGGGACAGGGTTTGGTCCGAACATTTATCCTTCCACTGGCTATTTTCAGGAGGATTCCCCTCTCCTCCAAGTTCCGCACTGCATGCTTGTGCTTAAGGTGTTTGTTCAATGCCAGATAGAAGAGTCTGCACACCGGGCATTCAGATGACATCCTTACTGAAACACACATAATGAATTTGATCAAAATGATGTTATAGTTCTCCGTTTATATGCGTTAGCGTGAGCGGTGGTTGCGACACTGGGTCCGATGCATCAATTCATGGTGCATGGACGAAGGGAAGTATTGGGTTACCACCGGGTCAGATGGTCCCACTTCCGCACCAACGCGGGGCTGGTGATGGCAACATTGGGTCCGATGCATCCATACATGGTGCCCCGACCATGAGAGGGTTTGGGGTACCCCGGAACCAGGCACCACCCCAGCAGGAAACGGGTTGTATGGTCAAAGGAGGAAAGAGTGATAGAACCGGGGTAAAGCAAAGAAAGTGTCCGACAATAGTGACTTGTGAGGCGGCCAGAGAGTCTGTCATATCTCGGTCCTATCCTCCAGGCAACGCTGTGGCCAAAACTGGGCTAAAAACAAAAAAAACTAAAAAATATTTCATCCAGGGAAATTTGGGTGAAAATGAAAAAAAAGTACCCGAAATAGTGCTTCATTAGCCAGCAGCAGTCCCCTGTCGACTCATGTGACATTCCTCCAGGGTTACATAGAACCAGGGTGTGGGGTCCGAGCCATCTCCGAGACATCTCTAGTCCTGTTGATAATGGGGGAAATGTACCCCAAAATAGTCCTTCATTAGCCAGCAGCAGTCCCCTGTCGACTCATGTGACATTCCTCCAGGGTTACATAGAACCAGGGTGTGGGGTCCGAGCCATCTCCGAGACATCTCTAGTCCGTGTTGATAATGGGGGAAATGTACCCCAAAATAGTCCTTCATTAGCCAGCAGCAGTCCCCTGTCGACTCATGTGACATTCCTCCAGGGTTACATAGAACCAGGGTGTGGGGTCCGAGCCATCTCCGAGACATCTCTAGTCCGTGTTGATAATGAGGTACCCCCAAAAAAGTGCATCATGACTCAGCAATCATCACACTCAACTTTGGTGAGAACCGGGGAAAGGGGTCAAAATGTAAAAATTATACCCCAAAACAGTGTCTCATGACCCCGCAGGAGTCCCCCGCGGACTCCCCTGACATTCCTCCATGGTCGTAATCACCCAACTCAACTTTGGTGAGAACCGGGGAAAGGGGTCAAAATGTAAAAAATATACCCCAAAACAGTGCCTCATGACCCCGCAGGAGTCCCCCGCGGACTCCCCTGACATTCCTCCATGGTCGTAATCACCCAATTCAACTTTGGTGAGAACCGGGGAAAGGGGTCAAAATGTAAAAATATACCCCAAAACAGTGCCTCATGACCCCGCAGGAGTCCCCCGCGGACTCCCCTGACATTCCTCCATGGTGGAAATCATCCAACTCAACTTTGGTGAGAACCGGGGAAAGGGGTCAAAATGGAAAAATTGTACCCCAAAATAGTGCCTCATGACCCCGCAAGAGTCCCCCGCGGACTCCCCTGACATTCCTCCATGGTGGAAATCATCCAACTCAACTTTGGTGAGAACCGGGGAAAGGGGTCAAAATGGAAAAATTGTACCCCAAAATAGTGCCTCATGACCCCGCAAGAGTCCCCCGCGGACTCCCCTGACATTCCTCCATGGTGGAAATCATCCAACTCAACTTTGGTGAAAACCGGGGAAAGGGGTCAAAATGTAAAAATTATACCCCAAAATAGTGCCTCAAAATCGGGTAGAGTCACCGGGAAAGTGCCCTCGCATTCCTCCAGGGCTCAAAATGTCGCACTTAAACTATTTGGAGAACCGGGAAAATGTAAAAAATACATCCCAAAATAGTGCCTCATAATCGGGTAGAGTCACCTGCAAAAGTGCCCTCGCATTCCTCCAGGGCTCAAAATGTCGCACTTAAACTATTTGGAGAACCGGAAAATGTAAAAAATACATCCCAAAATAGTGCCTCATAATCAATAGAGTCACCTGCAAAAGTGCCCTCGCATTCCTCCATGTCGAACTTAAAGTATTGGGAGAACCAGGCTGGGGGGTCTTGAGGCACAAAATGAGGCCCACTCAGAGTGCTTGGTGAGCGGATACATTCTTCCATGATTTCCAACAGCCGTATTTTTTCTGAGTCCACCCAAAAACTGGGTTTCTGATTTCGTGCGGAAGGTAGTCTGAAAATTATGGATGAATCTTTTTGACAGAGAAGTGGAAATGAAGCCCAGGGACTTTTTCCCCTTCTCCGTTGTACCAACCATCGGAGAAGGGGAAAAATCGGCCCGAAGCGCCAAACACCTGGCCACTACTCCCGTTGGCACTTAGAAAAAATTTGACAATTTTTCAAAACTTCATTTTTGATTATTTTAAGATATAATTAAGCGTTTTCTTCACTTTTTTTTTGCTTTCCACGGGTGGGGGCGCCTGGCAGGCCGCCTATGAGCACCCAAATTCGGCCTGGATCATCCAGGATTTGTGGGAAAAAATCCATAAACTGACTAAATCACCCAGAGAGGTCCCCTACCTAGCCCAAATATATATAATACAAATACATTTAAATAGTAAAAGGTGCACTTGTGCTCTGCATTACCCGGAATTTTATTTTCATAGCCCCATGATAGTGATTAAAAATCATTTTCATGGGAAAAAGTGTTAAAACGCCTGATTAAATTATATGCAGGACCCCAGTGAGCTCCAGACTATGTGCATTGTGTTGGGGAACCATATAAATGATAGAATAAATGCATTTAAATGCAAAAATAATGATTTAAAATCATTTTAGGGGGACAATTGTGGAGAGGAGCCTGAAAATGACTCTGTTTTAAGATATAATTAAGCGTTTTCTTCACTTTTTTTTGCTTTCCACGGGTGGGGACGCCTGGCAGGCCGCCTATGAGCACCCAAATTCGGCCTGGATCATCCAGGATTTGTGGGCAAAGCTCCATAAACTGACTAAATCACCCAGAGAGGTCCCCTTTCTAGCCCAAATATATATAATACAAATACATTTAAATAGTAAAAGGTGCACTTGTGCTCTGCATTACCGGGAATTTTATTTTCATAGCCCCATGATAGTGATTAAAAATCATTTTCATGGGAAAAAGTGTTAAAACGCCTGATTAATGATATGCAGGACCCCAGTGAGCTCCAGACTATGTGCATTGTGTTGGGGAACCATATAAATGATAGAATACATGCATTTAAATGCAAAAATAATGATTTAAAATCATTTTAGGGGGACAATTGTGGAGAGGAGCCTGAAAATGACTCTGCAGCACCCCGGATAACTACCACTTCATCTGGTTTAAATGTGGTGGTGATAGTGGCATTAACTAGTACCCAGTACTGGGAGAGAACCAGGTTACAGCACATGTCTTTTCGACCCAGGAAAGAGTGCTCGAAACGTGGCTACAGCATAGTCACACTGTGGGGTAACATGTTTCAAATGACAGCACACTGCTGCTTGTTGGCAGGCTGACTCACTTCACTTGTCTCACACACACCCAGGGGGGGGAGAAAGAGGACACATTGACCCAGGAAAGAGTCCTCAAAACACAGGTAAAAGTGTGTTAAACTGTGGGGGAACATGTTTCAAATGACAGCACACTGCTGCTTGTTGGCAGGCTGACTCACTTCACTTGTCTCACACACACCCAGGGGGGGAGAAAGAGGACACATTGACCCAGGAAAGAGTGCTCGAAAGGTGGCTACAGCATAGTCACAGTGTGGGGAACATGTTTCAAATGACAGCACACTGCTGCTTGTTGGCAGGCTGACTCACTTCACTTGTCTCACACACACCCAGGGGGGGGAGAAAGAGGACACATTGACCCAGGAAAGAGTGCTCGAAAGGTGGCTACAGCATAGTCACAGTGTGGGGTAACATGTTTCAAATGACAGCACACTGCTGCTTGTTGGCAGGCTGACTCACTTCACTTGTCTCACACACACCCAGGGGGGAAAGATAACACTTGTACCCAGGAATAAGTCTTTGAAAGGCGGGGAAAAGTTGTTTGAAATAGTATAATACCTCCAGGCCGCTTAACTGCACTTTACCACCCAGAAATAATGTTTAAATGGTCGGGGAAAGTATTTTTAAATGTCTGGAAGAGAGTTTTAGACAGTCATTTTGCACGAAATTATTTAACATAGACGCTCTCCTGAAAATGCACAGAATATGTGCTTTTTCAGGAGACCGTTAATGTTAAATGATTTCTTGCAAAATGACTGGCTAAAACCCCGGAATAAATGTTTGAAAAGCTGGGAAAAGTTGTTAAAATAGGCTGATATCTCCAGGGCGCATCACCAAAATGTACAAGCCAGGGAAGATGCCTGAATCCCGGATACTTTAGGTCTGTCACTTAGGGTGACCGCACCACTCCGACGCTCCCGAGAGCGGACGTCCATTGTTTGTAAGGCACCTAAGAGGGATCAGAGCCCTGTTTTCTGGGTAAGACAGCGAGGTGCTGTACCCTGGGTGTCTGGCTCTCTGAGACCCTGCTAAAAGCAGTGTCCTGCTGCCTGCATTTAAACAGATTCACCAGTTTCTAACAAGACTTTAGCCCTGATCAGAGCCCTGTTTTCTGGGTAAGACAGCGAGGTGCTGTACCCTGGGTGTCTGGCTCTCTGAGACCCCGCTAAAAGCAGTGTCTCTGCTGCCTGCATTTAAACAGATTCACCAGTTTCTAACAAGACTTTACAACTGCACTTTACAAGCCAGGGAAGGGGCCAGAATCTGGGTACATTTTGTAATAGTGCAATACCTCCAAGGCGCATAACTGCACTTTACAAGCCAGGGAAGATGCCTGAATCCTGGGGTAAACATTGTTTAATTGTTTAAGTGTTTTTAAATGTATGGAACAGTGTTTTGTCTCTTTCAAAACTCTCCCGTCATTGGCCGGATACATGGGGACGATTTTATATTGACTATGACCGTTTACTATTCCAGTGAGACGAAGTACGTCCAGTGACGGGAGTGATCCCATGTTAATTTTGTCCGAAACCAGAGCATTCCCTTATCAGGGCTAAAGTCTTGTTAGAAACTGGTGAATCTGTTTAAAATGCAGGCAGCAGAGACACTGCTTTTAGCAGGGTCTCAGAGAGCCAGACACCCAGGGTACAGCACCTCGCTGTCTTACCCAGAAAACAGGGCTCTGATCAGGGCTAAAGTCTTGTTAGAAACTGGTGAATCTGTTTAAATGCAGGCAGCAGAGACACTGCTTTTAGCAGGGTCTCAGAGAGCCAGACACCCAGGGTACAGCACCTCGCTGTCTTACCCAGAAAACAGGGCTCTGATCAGGGCTAAAGTCTTGTTAGAAACTGGTGAATCTGTTTAAATGCAGGAGACCTCCAGCAGAAGTCCCTAACAGTGGGACTCTGGTTATTTCACAGCTCCAGGAGAGACCAGGGGAAAATCACCTGTCTGTGCCCCTCA
>JAAOOA010002994.1:0-28147 GCA_012861695.1 Trematomus loennbergii | reverse complement strand
GAGAGGAAGTTAAACAATAACAGGAACACTGAATGAAACTACAGAGAGGAAGTAAACAATACAGGAACATGGAATGAAATACAGAGAGAAGTAAACATAACAGGAACACAGAATGAACTACAGAGAGGAAGTAAACAATAACAGGAACATGGAATGAACTACAGAGAGGAAGTAAAACAATAACAGGAACACAGAATGGACTACAGAGAGGAAGTAAACAATAACAGGAAACACTGAATGAACTACAGAGAGGAAGTAAACAATAAACAGGAACATGGAATGAGAACTACAGAGAGGAAGTAAAAATAACAGGAACACAGAATGAACTACAGAGAGGAAGTAAACAATAACAGGAACACAGAATGGACTACAGAGAGGAAGTAAACAATAACAGGAACACAGAATGAAACTACAGAGAGGAAGTAAACAATAACAGGAAACACAGAATGAACTACAGAGAGGAAGTAAAACAATAACAGGACACAGAATGAACTACAGAGAGGAAGTAAACAATAACAGGAACACTGAATGGAACTACAGAGAGGAAGTAAACAATAACAGGAACATGGAATGAACTACAGAGAGGAAGTAAACAAAACAGGACACGGAATGGACTACAGAGAGGAAGTAAACAATAACAGGACACAGAATGAACTACAGAGAGGAAGTAAACAATAACAGGACACAGAATGAACTACAGAGAGGAAGTAAACAATAACAGGACACGGAATGGACTACAGAGAGGAAGTAAACAATAACAGGACACGAATGAACTACAGAGAGGAAGTAAACAATAACAGGAACACAGAATGAACACAGAGAGGAAGTAAACAATAACAGGAACACAGAATGGACTACAGAGAGGAAGTAAAACAATAACAGGAACACAGAATGAACTACAGAGAGGAAGTAAACAATAACAGGAACACGGAATGAACTACAGAGAGGAAGTAAACAATAACAGGAACACAGAATGAACTACAGAGAGGAAGTAAACAATAACAGGAACACAGAATGAAACAGAGAGGAAGTAAACAATAACAGGAACACAGAATGAACTACAGAGAGGAAGTAAACAATAACAGGAACACAGAATGAACTACAGAGAGGAAGTAAACAAAACAGGAACACAGAATGAACTACAGAGAGGAAGTAAACAATAACAGGAACACAGAATGAACTACAGAGAGAAAGTAAACAATAACAGGACACAGAATGAACTACAGAGAGGAAGTAAACAATAACAGGAACATGGAATGAACTACAGAGAGGAAGTAAAACAATAACAGGAACACAGAATGAACTACAGAGAGGAAGTAAACAATAACAGAACACAGAATGAACTACAGAGAGGAAGTAAACAATAACAGGACACGGAATGAACTACAGAGAGGAAGTAAACAATAACAGGAACACAGAATGAACTACAGAGAGGAAGTAAACAATAACAGGAACACAGAATGAACTACAGAGAGGAAGTAAACAATAACAGAACACAGAATGGACTACAGAGAGGAAGTAAACAATAACAGGAACACAGAATGAACTACAGAGAGGAAGTAAACAATAACAGGAACATGGAATGAACTACAGAGAGGAAGTAAACAATAACAGGAACACAGAATGGACTACAGAGAGGAAGTAAACAATAACAGGAACAGCATGAACTACAGAGAGGAAGTAAACAATAACAGGAACAGCATGAACTACAGAGAGGAAGTAAACAAAACAGGAAACATGGAATGAACTACAGAGAGGAAGTAAACAATAACAGGAACACAGAATGAACTACAGACAGGAAGTAAACAATAACAGGAACATGGATGAACTACAGAGAGGAAGTAAACAATAACAGGAACACAGAATGAACTACAGACAGGAAGTAAACAATAACAGGAACACTGAATGAACTACAGACAGGAAGTAAACAATAACAGGACACAGAATGAACTACAGAGAGGAAGTAAACAATAACAGGAACAGAATGAACTACAGAGAGGAAGTAAACAATAACAGGAACATGGAATGAACTACAGAGAGGAAGTAAACAATAACAGGAAACACAGAATGAACTACAGAGAGGAAGTAAACAATAACAGGAACAGCATGAACTACAGAGAGGAAGTAAACAATAACAGGAACACAGAATGAACTACAGAGAGGAAGTAAACAATAACAGGAACACAGAATGAACTACAGAGAGGAAGTAAACAATAACAGGAACACAGAATGAACTACAGAGAGGAAGTAAACAATAACAGGAACACAGAATGAACTACAGAGAGGAAGTAAACAATAACAGGAACACAGAATGAACTACAGAGAGGAAGTAAACAATAACAGGACACAGAATGAACTACAGAGAGGAAGTAAACAATAACAGGAACACTGATGAAACTACAGAGAGGAAGTAAACAATAACAGGAACATGGAATGAACTACAGAGAGGAAGTAAACAATAACAGGAACACAGAATGAACTACAGAGAGGAAGTAAACAATAACAGGAACACAGAATGGACTACAGAGAGGAAGTAAACAATAACAGGAACACAGAATGAACTACAGAGAGGAAGTAAACAATAACAGGAACACAGAATGAACTACAGAGAGGAAGTAAACAATAACAGGACACAGAATGAACTACAGAGAGGAAGTAAACAATAACAGGAACACTGAATGAACTACAGAGAGGAAGTAAACAATAACAGGAACATGGAATGAACTACAGAGAGGAAGTAAACAATAACAGGACACGGAATGGACTACAGAGAGGAAGTAAACAATAACAGGACACAGAATGAACTACAGAGAGGAAGTAAACAATAACAGGACACAGAATGAACTACAGAGAGGAAGTAAACAATAACAGGACACGGAATGGACTACAGAGAGGAAGTAAACAATAACAGGACACAGAATGAACTACAGAGAGAAGTAAACAATAACAGGAACACAGAATGAACTACAGAGAGGAAGTAAACAATAACAGGAACACAGAATGGACTACAGAGAGGAAGTAAACAATAACAGGAACACAGAATGAACTACAGAGAGGAAGTAAACAATAACAGGAACACGGAATGAACTACAGAGAGGAAGTAAACAATAACAGGAACACAGAATGAACTACAGAGAGGAAGTAAACAATAACAGGAAACACAGAATGAACTACAGAGAGGAGAAGTAAACATAACAGGAACACAGAATGAACTACAGAGAGGAAGTAAACAATAACAGGAACACAGAATGAACTACAGAGAGGAAGTAAACAATAACAGGAACACAGAATGAACTACAGAGAGGAAGTAAACAATAACAGGAACATGGAATGAACTACAGAGAGGAAGTAAACAATAACAGGAACACAGAATGGACTACAGAGAGGAAGTAAACAATAACAGGAACACAGAATGAACTACAGAGAGGAAGTAAACAATAACAGGAACACGGAATGAACTACAGAGAGGAAGTAAACAATAACAGGAACACAGAATGAACTACAGAGAGGAAGTAAACAATAACAGGAACACAGAATGAACTACAGAGAGGAAGTAAACATAACAGGAACACAGAATGAACTACAGAGAGGAAGTAAACAATAACAGGAACACAGAATGAACTACAGAGGGAAGTAAACAATAACAGGAACACAGAATGAACTACAGAGAGGAAGTAAACAATAACAGGAACACAGAATGAACTACAGAGAGGAAGTAAACAATAACAGGACACAGAATGAACTACAGAGAGGAAGTAAACAATAACAGGAACATGGAATGAACTACAGAGAGGAAGTAAACAATAAACAGGAACACAGAATGAACTACAGAGAGGAAGTAAACAATAACAGAACACAGAATGAACTACAGAGAGGAAGTAAACAATAACAGGACACGGAATGAACTACAGAGAGGAAGTAAACAATAACAGGAACAAGAATGAACTACAGAGAGGAAGTAAACAAAACAGGAACACAGAATGAACTACAGAGAGGAAGTAAACAATAACAGAACACAGAATGGACTACAGAGAGGAAGTAAACAATAACAGGAACACAGAATGAACTACAGAGAGGAAGTAAACAATAACAGGAACACTGAATGAACTACAGAGAGGAAGTAAACAATAACAGGAACACGGCCGCAGAGGGGCGGCGTAGTTTCGTGCGACATTCAACTGGGGGTGCAATGCATGCCGATGCACCCCGAAGTTCCCGACGCGAAGCCTGAAGGGTAAACACCAGGTTTACTAATCTACCCGCACAATTTGTCTCTGGTGTCGGAATGTCTCGCGATGTTAGTACATTCTTAAAAACAAAACACCATTTAATTAAAAAATAGTAATGCGTTACATTACTTCGTTACAGCAAAAGCGGTGTTCGGGTCAGTCACAGCCATGTCAGGTCGAACCGGATGACTGCGGGGCCCTGCATGTTGCCCCTTTCACACCAACGCGGTTCCAGGGCCGGTTCGGACCTTGAGTCTGATAAGCACCGGTTTTCCCTGTTCACGCCGCAGCGGAGACGGCTCTTTTCCCCGAAAACCGGTTCTTACCAAGCTCGAAAAAAGTGTCGGTCTAGAGGCAAGAACCGCATACGTCACGCTTACGGTCGGAGGGGGCGAGATTAACCTGAACTAACAGTTTATGGAGAGTAGCCTACAGCAAATAAAAGTTTAAACAAGCAGTAGCGCTGAGCAAAGTGACTAGAACGCACTTGTAAAAAAAACACACTTTATAAAGTCAGGCAACACTAACCAGTAACCAGGCTTCGTGTGATTCTGTTTATTTGACCATCCGTTCGCTGTTATTGATCATTGTGGAGGGGGCAGACGTTTTGTTTTGTATTATAGCAGCTATCAGATGGAATCAATACATGGGCTGCACTGTAGAAAACGGCTTATGCCACAAGTTTATAGCAACAAGCTACAAGTAGCCTAGTCAATATAGTCAGTTTAGCTTCGGTTGCTATGCTAACATCACCATGTTATACCAGAGAAACTTTCATAACAGCGTTGTGATGCCAAACAGCGTCAATTCAGACTGACAACATTCACTTAAGGGGAACTGGGGATATGTATCAGCTGCTTGTGTGACAGTCAGACAGTGAATACTTTAGAGCCGTGTGAGCTAACCGGAGCTAACGGGAGAATACACTCCCGTGGAAGAGCAGCAGCACTGCAGCGGTCGCTAAATGAAACACATTAATAAACAATGAACCACGGCACTCTGGAGAAAAGTATAAGGTTGGAGAAGTCCTTATTTCATTTAAAGTGGACCTATCATGCTATATTTGCATAATATAGTGTAGGACCATACCTATATAAGGCATATTTATACTTTTTTCTTTTTCAAAATACCAAACAGATCATGCATTTTAGCCATGCCTCATTTCGCTCAATTTGAAAAATGTTAGCTCTGTTTTATCAAGGGCAGATTCAGTGAGAACAGCACCACCTACAGGCCTGGCATATGTACTACAGCGTCTCCAGCGCTTTGGAACGGCAATGGCCGTGGCTGTCTCCTCCTGATTGGTGGAGTTGGCCCAATAGCCGTAGCGCCACCGTCCTGACGTCAGGACAGTGTTCAAATCTGGATCAGTTTTTATCAGATCCGTTGCAGCCCCTTTTTTAGAGATTTGGGTATGGAGGAAAATAGAGAGGGTTGTGTTTTCTGACACTTGGTGAGTTCCCTGGAACACCGGGGACACATGTTCATGTAGAAAAGACGTACACAAGTGCATTTTGCATGATAGGTCCCTTTAACCTGGCTTCGTATGATTAAAGCAACACGATCATCGACCCGACGCAGTCCCCCATTGTTGTTGTTGTTGTGAGCGAAGCACGGAGCTAGAACGGGAACCGCGTTGGTGTGAAAGGGGCAACATGCGGGGCCCTGCAGTCATCCGGTTCGACCTGACATGGCTGTGACTGACCCGAGCTTGCGCCTCCTCGTTGTGATAGCTCCGCCCCTTCGCTGCAACCCCCCTCCCTCCCCCCAATCTACAGGTGAAAATTACTTTAGAAAAGTAAGGCCGCAGATTGGTGGATGGATACTGCCACAAAGCAGATTGGTGGATGGATACTGCCACAAAGCAGATTGGTGGATGGATACTGCCACAAAGCAGATTGGTGGATGGATACTGCCACAAAGCAGATTGGTGGATGGATACTGCCACAAAGCAGATTGGTGGATGGATACTGCCACAAAGCAGATTGGTGGATGGATACTGCCACAAAGCAGATTGGTGGATGGATACTGCCACAAAGCAGATTGGTGGATGGATACTGCCACAAAGCAGATTGGTGGATGGATACTGCCACAAAGCAGATTGGTGGATGGATACTGCCACAGAGCAGATTGGTGGATGGATACTGCCACAAAGCAGATTGGTGACGTTGTAATGACTGATGTGAGAGGTTGTAATAACCAAGTTGCAGTTGTAATGGAAAATATATTTAAAAAATATATATTTCTCTGCAAGTGAACATTATTCACAGATACGTGGATATTTGATACAAGTGTAAATGTATGCACACAAGCTCAGATCAGAGCTAGTGCTCACATCAGGTTTTACACGCTCTCGCATTTTGCACCATATCTACCTTCATACACACACAGGTAACACACACACACACAGGTAACACACACACACACACACACAGGTAACACACACACACACACACACACAGGTAACACACACACACACACACACACAGGTAACACACACACACACACACAGGTAACACACACACACACACACAGGTAACACACACACACACACACACAGGTAACACACACACACACACACACACAGGTAACACACACACACACACACAGGTAACACACACACACACACACACAGGTAACACACACCACACACACAGGTAACACACACACACACACACAGGTAACACACACACACACACACACAGGTAACACACACACACACACACAGGTAACACACACACACACACACACAGGTAACACACACACACACACACAGGTAACACACACACACACACACACAGGTAACACACACACACACACACACAGGTAACACACACACACACACAGGTAACACACACACACACACACACAGGTAACACACACACACACACACACAGGTAACACACACACACACACACACAGGTAACACACACACACACACACACACAGGTAACACACACACACACACACAGGTAACACACACACACACACACAGGTAACACACACACACACACACACACAACACACACACAGGTAACACACACACACACACACACAGGTAACACACACACACACACAGGTAACACACACACACACACACAGGTAACACACACACACACACAGGTAACACACACACACAGGTAACACACACACAGGTAACACCACACAGGTAACACACACACAGGTAACACACACACAGGTAACACACACACACACACACACACACACACACACAGGTAACACACACACACACACAGGTAACACACACACACACACAGGTAACACACACACACAGGTAACACACACACACACACAGGTTACACACACACACACACAGGTAACACACACACACACACACACACACAGGTAACCACACACACACACACACACAGGTAACACACACACACACACACAGGTAACACACACACACAGGTAACACACACACAGGTAACACACACACAGGTAACACACACACACAGGTAACACACACACACACACACACACACACACACAGGTAACACACAACACACACACAGGTAACACACACACACACACAGGTAACACACACACACAGGTAACACACACACACACACGCACACACCTGATTTGACCTCAAATGACTCTGACTGATTGTGTGTGTGTGGTGTGTGTGTGTGTGTGTGGTGTGTGTGTGTGTGTGTGTGTGTGTGTGGTGTGTGTGTGTGTGTGTGTGTGTGTGTGGTGTGTGTGTGTGTGTGTGTGTGTGTGTGTGTGTGTGTGTGTGTGTGTGTGTGTGTGTGTGTGTGTGTCTCAGGTGAGAAGCCTTCAGGTGTGCTGAGTGTTCTTACGCCTCCATCGACCACAGCTCTTGCTCAGACACTGCAGGACTCACAGCCAGGAGAAACCATACAGCTGCACACACTGTGACTACAGCAGGTAACACACACACACACACACACACACACACACACACACACACACACACACACACAGACACACACACAGACACACACACACACACACACCACACACACAAACACAACTCACACACACACACACACACACACACACACACACACACACAGCACAGACACACACACACACACACTCACACACACACACACTTACACACTCCGATTAGCTCCTCATGTGAGTATCTGCTCTCTGATTGGCTCCTCATGTGATTATCTGCTCTCTGATTGGCTCTCAGTATCCAGAAGAAGAGTTTGGATCTCCACGCTCGTCGTCATCACAGCGGAGAGGCGTTTCCATGCCGACAGTGTTCGTACTCCAGTCCGGACCAACAGCTGCTGCAAAGACACACCCGCCGTCACCACGGCAACACAGAAGACCCTACGCTCTGATTGGACCGTCAGCTCGGGGGGGGCTACAGTCTGACGTTATATTGGTTGATTTTATACACTGGATTTTTTAATAAAAGGAATATATAACAGCGACTCAGCGTTCATTAAAGAAAGATAACCTTAATTATCCCTTAACTGTCTCTTAACCTTAGCCGTAATTATCCCCTGTGCAGACGCTTTCTTACAGTGCAGACGCTTTTCTGCTTGCTCTTGCCTCTGCTTACTTTTTATGCTGATTTTCCTATTCTTATTCTCTGAAAACTTCGAGCAGCGGCTCCTGGACATTAATTATCACTGGGACAGTTATTCATCGTAAATAGACGGAGGGTTTCAGCCATATTTCAACTTTTTTACGACGACCTCAGTCTTACAGTAGCGTGGCCTAGCAACAGCTAAAGCCTGGTAGGCTACTGCATGCTATTTAGCTTAAGCTAGTTGGTAGCAAAATGCCTCCGTTCTCTACAGATGACTTCCACAAACTTCAACAGAAGATGGCTGTGTTGGAAATGAAAATGCAACGGTTGGAAGTTAACGTGGAAGTGAATGGACTATGTTGTGGGAATAACACCACTTTACCAGTGTTGCAAGATAATGGAAAAGGGTATGCTAACTCACAGCTAGTTAGCAGCTACAAGGTTTCCAAGGAACAGGAGGGCTGTGTACTGGGTAATAAATCTACAAGTGGTAGTCCTCCCTGGAACTCTCTGGGTGCAAAGCCTAAGAGTAAATCATTTCCATGGGATTTGGGAGGACGAATAACAGGCAGAGCCCAGCGCTCTGAAATCTGTGATGCGACCGGCTGGCCTGCATTGTTATCACCCAGGAAGAGTGCCTCTTCAACCCCTATTCATACTAGGAAACAGCCGTGGACAGCTGCTAAAGGGAGAACTACAAACAATCCTCCTAAACCACCAAGTGTGCCAATCCAGAACAGATACGCTCCGCTGACCGAGAACCGGAGATCTCTTTCTGATGACCTGGATAACCTGTCCTCTTCACACAGCAGGGTAAGGACCAATAGCTACTCCAAAAGTAAAAGGCTAGAGGGAAAGCTAACGACTGGGCCTGAAACTCTGATTGTGGGTGACTCTGCTGTAAGAGATGTAAAAGGTCTGTGTAGTAAGAACAACACCAAAGTACTCTGTTTTCCCAAGGATATGGTCTCCGACTTGGCTGAGAAGATCCTGCATATTGGGGCTGAACATCCGACTGTGAAGAATGTGGTACTACATATTGGAACAAATGATGTTGTGAAACAACAGTCAGAAGCGCTGAAAGAAGACTTTAAATGTCTGTTGGAAACTGTCAGCTCTCTAAATGCGGAGGTGTTCATCAGTGGCCCTCTACCGCCAGTCAGAAGAGGAGTGGAGAGATTCAGCAGACTGTTTGCATTGAACATGTGGCTTTCAGCTGCCTGCACTGACCATTCTGTCCATTTTATTGACAATTTTAACTTTTTCTGGGATCGCAGACATCTTTTTAAGGCAGATGGAGTTTGCCTGAACAAGTCAGGAGTTAAATTGTTTATCTCTAACATATTCAACTGCCTGCGTCAGCAATCTGTTCCCTCTGCCAAGGACAAGCGGCAAGAGGAATCAAAACAGGAGAAAGACACAACACATTGCGCAGAAAACCCTGAAGAAGTATCACTGCACCCGCCTGAGGAATGTTCTGATTATGGGAGACCTATGACACAAATGGAGGAGCCTCCACTGCCCGTCGCCCCCCCTGTCAACGCCTTTGAGGATACTCTTCATTCATCCGCCAGCTCTCTCTACTCTCCGCTCACCCTTTCACCCTCGCCCTCCCCCCTGGAGTTTGATGACCGCATGAAGGCGAGATGCAGGGTTGGCAGCATGTCCTTTACCCCCGCCCCTCAACGACGCCCACCAAAATCACCGAAGCAGAGACGCGCACCATCTCCCCCGTCTTCATCACCGTGCCTACGTCAACCACCTCCCATCCCTTCAAGAAAGCATCTGCAGTCTCCGAAGCCTGATAAGGATGTGTGTGTACAAAACGCAACAAACTTTTACTGATATGTGCTGGGTCCAGGCTCAAGGGCATATGGCACTCTCAACTCTTTCCAGCACATGCCGGGGCCCTGCCTGCCAGTAGCTTTGCCGATATCTGTGTTGATAGGTAATAGATTAAGAGCGGTAAATCAGCTTAGAAACAGGAAGTGCTCAAACGTTTGTGTGAGGTTATCAAATTTAGCAGTGATTCCATGTCAGCCACAGCTTGTCACAACATTTTTTACTGATAGTGTATTTAACAAACTTAAACTAGCTTTATTAAATGTCAGGTCTTTGGCAGGAAAAACATTTTTAATCAATGATTTTATCACTGAGCACAATCTCGATTTTATGTTTTTAACGGAAACTTGGATTGAACAAAATAACAGTGCAGCTGTTCTTATCGAATCAACACCTCCCAACTTTAGTTTTATGAGTCAGGAAAGAATGCATAAGAAAGGGGGTGGAGTTGCTATTTTGTTCAACGATTCCATTCAATGCAGGAAGACATCTTATGGGGACTTTGCTTCTTTTGAATATGTGGCCCTTCAGCTGAAATGCTCCTCTCGAGCTCTGTTCCTAAATATCTATAGACCACCCAAATACTGTGCAAGCTTTTTTGATGATTTTACTGAACTGCTGTCTATAGTGTGTATTGACTTTGACCGTTTAGTCATTGTTGGTGATTTTAACATCCATGTTGACAACCCCCAGGACAGAGGGGCTAAAGAACTGTTTTGTGTTCTTGATAACTATGGACTGACTCAGCATGTGGCGGAGCCCACGCACAATAAGGGGCACACTCTGGACTTAATTATCTCAAAGGGTCTGAATATCTCAAAGGTTGTGGTGACTGATGTTGCACTCTCTGATCATTCCTGTGTTTTCTTTGAGAGCTCTATTTCTGTTCACAAAAATGTTCAGAAAGAGGTAACCACAAAGCGATATTTAACAGAAAATACTAGGGAAATGTTTACTAATTTTTCATCCACACTTGCCCCTGCTAACATCTCAGTAAATGAGCTAGTAGATCATTTTAATTCAAAAATTAAAAATGTTATAGATACCATTGCTCCAACTAAGGTAAAGGAAGTGATTAGCAAGAAAATATCGCCATGGAGAAAGGCCATGACCGTGAGAACAGAAAAAAGAGAGTGTCGAAAAGCTGAACGTAGGTGGAGAAAAACAAATCTCCAGGTTCACTTTGAAATCTATAAAGAGAGACTTGGCCTTTATAATTTGGAATTGAAAAACGCACGACAGTCTTTCTTCTCTGACATCATTACCAAAAACAAAAACAACGCACGTGCCTTGTTTGCTACCGTCGACAGACTAACTAACCCCCCAGTGTCAGTAGCCTCTGAATTTCTATCCACCAGGGCGTGCAATGATTTTGCCTCCTTCTTCACTGACAAAATTCAGAAAATTAGACAAGCAGTCAGTGCCTCTACATCAGGTACAGCAAATGTTTTGTCCCTATGTCCACCTAATATCAATTCAAACACCATGACACAATTCAATCAGATTAATGGTAAAAACTTAGAGGACATTATTCAACTTCTGAAATCCTCCTCCTGCTGCCTTGATATTATTCCAACAGGATTTTTCAAAGATGTTTTTCCTTGCATGGCCTCAGATCTACTTCATATAGTAAACACATCTCTTCACTCAGGTATTTTTCCAGAGGCCCTGAAAACTGCAGTCATTAAACCGCTCTTAAAAAAGAATAATCTAGATGCCTCAGTAATGAACAATTATAGGCCAATATCAAACCTGCCATTTCTAGGTAAAATCATTGAAAAAGTTGTATTTCAACAGTTGAGTAACTTCTTGCATTTAAATAACTGTTTGGATGTGTTCCAGTCATTTCGTCCAAACCACAGCACTGAGACTGCTCTTGTAAAGGTCTTCAATGACATCCACTTAAACACAGACAGTGGCAGAACTTCAGTGTTAGTATTATTAGATCTCAGTGCTGCGTTTGACACTGTTGACCACAACATATTACTAGACCGACTAGAAAACTGGGTGGGACTTTCGGCAACAGTTCTAAATTGGTTTGAGTCCTACTTAAAGGACAGAAAAAACTTTGTTTCTATAGGTAAATACACATCTGAGTTGACAAATATGACATGTGGGGTACCTCAAGGCTCCATCTTGGGGCCTCTTCTCTTTAACATCTACATGCTACCACTGGCTCAGATAATGAAAAACAACAAAATAAGTTACCATAGCTATGCGGATGACACACAAATTTACGTAACAATTTCACCAGGAGATTATGCTCCAATTCAAACACTGAGTAAGTGCATTGAACAAATCAATGACTGGATGTGTCAGAACTTTCTCCAATTAAACAAAGATCAAACTGAGGTATTGGTTTTTGGAGCCAAGGCAGAACGTATAAAAGTTAGCGCTGAGCTTCAGTCTGCAATGTTCAAAACAACAGATAGAGCCAGAGATCTAGGTGTAGTCATGGACTCTGACCTGAGTTTCAACAGTCACATTAAAACAGTTACTAAGTCAGCCTACTATCACCTGAAGAACATATCTAGGATTAAAAGCCTGCTGCTGGTTTATAAAGCTTTGAATGGTTTCGGCCCCAGATCCATGTCTGACCTGCTGAATGATGAACCATCCAGAACTCTCAGGTCTTCAGGGACTGGTCAGCTCTCTGTCCCCAGAGTCAGAACTAAACATGGAGAAGTTCAGTTATTATGCTCCATCTGGAACAAACTCCCAGAAACCTGCAGGTCCGCTGCAACGAAGACTACTTTCAAATCCAGGCTGAAGACTTTTCTTTTTGCCGCTGCTTTTAATTGAACTATTCACATCTTAAACTGTCACTTTTATTATCTTTGCTTTTTAATGATTTTAAAAGCCTTTTTCTGAATGTGTTCCATTTTTTGTAAAGCACTTTGAATTGCCTTGAGTGTGTGTGTGTCCTCAGAAGTGTGTGTGTCCTCAGAAGTGTGTGTGTCCTCAGAAGTGTGTGTGTCCTCAGAAGTGTGTGTGTCCTCAGAAGTGTGTGTGTCCTCAGAAGTGTGTGTCCTCAGCAGTGTGTGTGTCCTCAGAAGTGTGTGTGTCCTCAGAAGTGTGTGTGTTCTCAGCAGTGTGTGTGTCCTCAGAAGTGTGTGTGTCCTCAGTAGTGTGTGTCCTCAGAAGTGTGTGTGTCCTCAGAAGTGTGTGTGTCCTCAGCAGTGTGTGTGTCCTCAGAAGTGTATGTGTCCTCAGAAGTGTGTGTCCTCAGCAGTGTGTGTGTCCTCAGAAGTGTGTGTGTCCTCAGAAGTGTGTGTCCTCAGTAGTGTGTGTCCTCAGTAGTGTGTGTGTCCTCAGAAGTGTGTGTGTCCTCAGCCGTGTGTGTGTCCTCAGAAGTGTGTGTCCTCAGAAGTGTATGTGTCCTCAGAAGTGTGTGTGTCCTCAGAAGTGTGTGTGTCCTCAGAAGTGTGTGTGTCCTCAGAAGTGTGTGTGTCCTCAGTAGTGTGTGTGTCCTCAGCAGTGTGTGTCCTCAGAAGTGTATGTGTCCTCAGAAGTGTGTGTGTCCTCAGAAGTGTGTGTGTCCTCAGTAGTGTGTGTCCTCAGCAGTGTGTGTCCTCAGTAGTGTGTGTCCTCAGCAGTGTGTGTCCTCAGCAGTGTGTGTGTCCTCAGCAGTGTGTGTCCTCAGTAGTGTGTGTGTCCTCAGCAGTGTGTGTGTCCTCAGCAGTGTGTGTCCTCAGTAGTGTGTGTGTCCTCAGCAGTGTGTGTCCTCAGCAGTGTGTGTGTCCTCAGCAGTGTGTGTCCTCAGCAGTGTGTGTCCTCAGTAGTGTGTGTCCTCAGCAGTGTGTGTCCTCAGCAGTGTGTGTGTCCTCAGTAGTGTGTGTCCTCAGCAGTGTGTGTGTCCTCAGTAGTGTGTGTCCTCAGTAGTGTGTGTCCTCAGCAGTGTGTGTCCTCAGCAGTGTGTGTGTCCTCAGTAGTGTGTGTCCTCAGCAGTGTGTGTCCTCAGCAGTGTGTGTGTCCTCAGTAGTGTGTGTCCTCAGCAGTGTGTGTCCTCAGCAGTGTGTGTCCTCAGCAGTGTGTGTGTCCTCAGCAGTGTGTGTGTCCTCAGCAGTGTGTGTCCTCAGCAGTGTGTGTGTCCTCAGCAGTGTGTGTGTCTGTTCCAGAGAGAGGGTGCAGAGCCAATCAGAGAGGAAGAGGAGGTCGAAGAACGAGGAAAAGGAGACGAGCTTCTGCTGCTCTCTCTGCCACAGGTAACTACATTACCCACAATCCATCACATGTTGCTGCTGTGTGTTACCTGTGTGTTACCTGTGTGAGCTACCTGTGTGTGTGTGTTACCTGTGTGTGTGTGTTACCTGTGTGTTACCTGTGTGTGTCCTGTGTGTTACCTGTGTGAGCTACCTGTGTGTGTGTGTTACCTGTGTGTGTGTGTTACCTGTGTGTTACCTGTGTGTGTCCTGTGTGTTACCTGTGTGTTACCTGTGTGTGTCCTGTGTGTTACCTGTGTGTTACCTGTGTGAGCTACCTGTGTGAGCTACCTGTGTGTGTGTGTTACCTGTGTGTGTGTGTTACCTGTGTGTGTGTGTTACCTGTGTGTTACCTGTGTGTGTCCTGTGTGTGTCCTGTGTGAGCTACCTGTGTGTGTGTGTGTGTGTTACCTGTGTGTGTTACCTGTGTGTTACCTGTGTGTGTTACCTGTGTGTGTTACCTGTGTGTGTCCTGTGTGTGTTACCTGTGTGTGTTACCTGTGTGTTACCTGTGTGTTACCTGTGTGTGTTACCTGTGTGTTACCTGTGTGTTACCTGTGTGTGTTAGCTGTGTGTGTTAGCTGTGTGTTACCTGTGTGTTACCTGTGTGTTACCTGTGTGTGTTACCTGTGTGTTACCTGTGTGTTACCTGTGTCTGTCCTGTGTGTTACCTGTGTGTGTTACCTGTGTGTGTTAGCTGTGTGTGTTAGCTGTGTGTTACCTGTGTGTTACCTGTGTGAGCTACCTGTGTGAGCTACCTGTGTGTGTGTGTTACCTGTGTGTGTTACCTGTGTGAGCTACCTGTGTGTGTGTGTGTTACCTGTGTGTGTTACCTGTGTGTGTTACCTGTGTGAGCTACCTGTGTGTTACCTGTGTGTGTCCTGTGTGTGTTACCTGTGTGTGACCTGTGTGTGTCCTGTGTGTGTGACCTGTGTGTGTTACCTGTGTGTGTGTTACCTGTGTGTGTTACCTGTGTGTGTGTTACCTGTGTGTGTCCTGTGTGTGTCCTGAGTGTGTTACCTGTGTGTGTTACCTGTGTGTGTCCTGTGTGTGTTACCTGTGTGTGTTACCTGTGTGTGTTACCTGTGTGTGTCCTGTGTGTGTTACCTGTGTGTGTCCTGAGTGTGTTACCTGTGTGTGTCCTGAGTGTGTTACCTGTGTGTGTCCTGTGTGTGTTACCTGTGTGTGTCCTGTGTGTGTTACCTGTGTGTGTCCTGAGTGTGTTACCTGTGTGTCCTGAGTGTGTTACCTGTGTGTGTCCTGTGTGTCCTGAGTGTGTTACCTGTGTGTGTTACCTGTGTGTGTTAGCTGTGTGTGTTACCTGTGTGTGTTACCTGTGTGTGTTACCTGTGTGTGTTACCTGTGTGTGTTACCTGTGTGTGTTAGCTGTGTGTTACCTGCGTGTGTGTTACCTGTGTGTGTTAGCTGTGTGTGTTACCTGTGTGTTACCTGTGTGTGTTAGCTGTGTGTTACCTGTGTGTGTGTTACCTGTGTGTGTTAGCTGTGTGTGTGTTACCTGTGTGTGTGTTAGCTGTGTGTGTTACCTGTGTGTGTGTTACCTGTGTGTGTGTTAGCTGTGTGTGTTACCTGTGTGTGTGTTACCTGTGTGTGTTAGCTGTGTGTGTGTTACCTGTGTGTGTGTTAGCTGTGTGTGTGTTACCTGTGTGTGTGTTAGCTGTGTGTGTTACCTGTGTGTGTGTTACCTGTGTGTGTTAGCTGTGTGTGTTAGCTGTGTGTTACCTGTGTGTGTTAGCTGTGTGTGTTAGCTGTGTGTGTTAGCTGTGTGTTACCTGTGTGTTACCTGTGTGTTAGCTGCTGGTCCCTGATTGGTGCTCTCTCTGCAGGAGCTTCTCCTCCCCTCTGACTCTCAGGAGACACCTGGGCTCTCACGGAGGAGAGAAACCTTTCAGCTGTCCTCACTGCAGCTACTGCAGCAGGCTGAAGGCTTCACTGCTGCAACACCTGAGGACACACACAGGTAACACACACACACACACACACACACACACACGGTAACACACACACACACACCACACACACACACACACACAGACAGGTAACACCAGTGTTGGGCAAGTTACTTCCCAAATGTAATATATTACATTTGACTTATTACTGTCTCTGAGATGTAATGAGTTACACTACTTTTATTACTTTCACCAAAATAACCTCAAAAGAATGGCTAGGTATTTTAAATGCTACATGTAGTTTAGTGCAGCTCATTATACATCCAGTGAAGGGCGATGTGGTATAGCATAACCACTGTGTAGACCCTTAAGGCTACTAACTACTTTTATTACACGGCTTAGTTGAATACTCAATTCTGATTGGTCAATTCAGAACACGTGACACGTTGTTAATACAGCCGTACAGACCGCTGTCAAGGACTATAATGAAGGTTGCTAAGGAGGATCAAGAAAGAGAAAGGAGGTTAAAAGACGGAGCGCTGGACGTCAGATAAATCACCAGAAGAAGACAGACAGGAAGTAAACAATAACAGGAACACAGAATGAACTACAGACAGGAAGTAAACAATAACAGGAACACAGAATGAACTACAGAGAGGAAGTAAACAATAACAGGAACACAGAATGAACTACAGAGAGGAAGTAAACAATAACAGGACACAGAATGAACTACAGAGAGGAAGTAAACAATAACAGGAACACAGAATGAACTACGAGAGGAAGTAAACAATAACAGGAACACAGAATGAACTACAGAGAGGAAGTAAACAATAACAGGAACACAGAATGAACTACAGAGAGGAAGTAAACAATAACAGGAACACGGAATGAACTACAGAGAGGAAGTAAACAATAACAGGAACACGGAATGAACTACAGAGAGGAAGTAAACAATAACAGGAACACGGGCCGCAGAGGGGCGGCGTAGTTTCGTGCGACATTCAACTGGGGGTGCAATGCATGCCGATGCACCCCCGAAGTTCCCGACGCGAAGCCTGAAGGGTAAACACCAGGTTTACTAATCTACCCGCACAATTTGTCTCTGGTGTCGGAATGTCTCGCGATGTTAGTACATTCTTAAAAAACAAAACACCATTTAATTAAAAAATAGTAATGCGTTACATTACTTCGTTACAGCAAAAGCGGGTTCGGGTCAGTCACAGCCATGTCAGGTCGAACCGGATGACTGCGGGGCCCTGCATGTTGCCCCTTTCACACCAACGCGGTTCCAGGGCCGGTTCGGACCTTGAGTCTGATAAGCACCGGTTTTCCCTGTTCACGCCGCAGCGGAGACGGCTCTTTTCCCCGAAAACCGGTTCTTACCAAGCTCGAAAAAAGTGTCGGTCTAGAGGCAAGAACCGCATACGTCACGCTTACGTCGGAGGGGGGCGAGATTAACCTGAACTAACAGTTTATGGAGAGTAGCCTACGCAAATAAAGTTTAAACAAGCAGTAGCGCTGAGCAAAGTGACTAGAACGCACTTGTAAAAAAAACACACTTTATAAAGTCAGGCAACACTAACCAGGCTTCGTGTGATTCTGTTTATTTGACCATCCGTTCGCTGTTATTGATCATTGTGGAGGGGGCAGACGTTTTGTTTTGTATTATAGCAGCTATCAGATGGAATCAATACATGGGCTGCACTGTAGAAAACGGCTTATGCCACAAGTTATAGCAACAAGCTACAAGTAGCCTAGTCAATATAGTCAGTTTAGCTTCGGTTGCTATGCTAACATCACCCATGTTATACCAGAGAAACTTTCATAACAGCGTTGTGATGCCAAACAGCGTCAATTCAGACTGACACACATTCACTTAAGGGGAACTGGGGATATGTATCAGCTGCTTGTGTGACAGTCAGACAGTGAATACTTTAGAGCCGTGTGAGCTAACCCGGAGCTAACGGGAGAATACACTCCAGTGGAAGAGCAGCCAGCACTGCAGCGGTCGCTAAATGAAACACATTAATAAACAATGAACCACGGCACTCTGGAGAAAAGTATAAGGTTGGAGAAGTCCTTATTTCATTTAAAGTGGACCTATCATGCTATATTTGCATAATATAGTGTAGGACCATACCTATATAAGGCATATTTATACTTTTTTCTTTTTCAAAATACCAAACAGATCATGCATTTTAGCCATGCCTCATTTCGCTCAATTTGAAAAATGTTAGCTCTGTTTTATCAAGGGCAGATTCAGTGAGAACAGCACCACCTACAGGCCTGGCATATGTACTACAGCGTCTCCAGCGCTTTGGAACGGCAATGGCCGTGGCTGTCTCCTCCTGATTGGTGGAGTTGGCCCAATAGCCGTAGCGCCACCGTCCTGACGTCAGGACAGTGTTCAAATCTGGATCAGTTTTTATCAGATCCGTTGCAGCCCCTTTTTTAGAGATTTGGGTATGGAGGAAAATAGAGAGGGTTGTGTTTTCTGACACTTGGTGAGTTCCCTGGAACACCGGGGACACATATTCATGTAGAAAAGACGTACAACAAGTGCATTTTGCATGATAGGTCCCCTTTAACCTGGCTTCGTATGATTAAAAGCAACACGATCATCGACCCGACGCAGTCCCCCATTGTTGTTGTTGTTGTGAGCGAAGCACGGAGCTAGAACGGGAACCGCGTTGGTGTGAAAGGGGCAACATGCGGGGCCCTGCAGTCATCCGGTTCGACCTGACATGGCTGTGACTGACCCGAGCTTGCGCCTCCTCGTTGTGATAGCTCCGCCCCTTCGCTGCAACCCCCCTCCCTCCCCCCACATCTACAGGTGAAAATTACTTTAGAAAAGTAAGGCCGCAGATTGGTGGATGGATACTGCCACAAAGCAGATTGGTGGATGGATACTGCCACAAAGCAGATTGGTGGATGGATACTGCCACAAAGCAGATTGGTGGATGGATACTGCCACAAAGCAGATTGGTGGATGGATACTGCCACAAAGCAGATTGGTGGATGGATACTGCCACAGAGCTGATTGGTGGATGGATACTGCCACAAAGCAGATTGGTGGATGGATACTGCCACAAAGCAGATTGGTGGATGGATACTGCCACAGAGCAGATTGGTGGATGGATACTGCCACAAAGCAGATTGGTGGATGGATACTGCCACAGAGCAGATTGGTGGATGGATACTGCCACAAAGCAGATTGGTGACGTTGTAATGACTGATGTGAGAGGTTGTAATAACCAAGTTGCAGTTGTAATGGAAAATATATTTAAAAAATATATATTTCTCTGCAAGTGAACATTATTCACAGATACGTGGATATTTGATACAAGTGTAAATGTATGCACACAAGCTCAGATCTTTTTCTGCTAGTGCTCACATCAGGTTTTACACGCTCTCGCATTTTGCACCATATCTACCTTCATACACACACAGGTAACACACACACACACAGGTAACACACACACACACACACACACAGGTAACACACACACACACACACACACACAGGTAACACACACACACACACACACACACACACACAGGTAACACACAACACACACACACACACAGGTAACACACACACACACCACACAGGTAACACACACACACACACACACACACAGGTAACACACACACACACAGGTAACACACACACACACACACACACAGGTTACACGCACACACCTGATTTGACCTCAAATGACTCTGACTGATTGTGTGTGGTGTGTGTGTGTGTGTGTGTGTGTGTGTGTGTGTGTGTGTGTGTGTGTGTGTGTGTGTGTGTGTGTGTGTGTGTGTGTGTGTGTGTGTGTGTGTGTGTGTGTGTGTGTCTCAGGTGAGAAGCCCTTCAGGTGTGCTGAGTGTTCTTACGCCTCCATCGACCACAGCTCTCTGCTCAGACACTGCAGGACTCACAGCCAGGAGAAACCATACAGCTGCACACACTGTGACTACAGCAGGTAACACACACACACACACACACACACACACACACAGATACACACACACACACACACACACCACACACACAGATACACACACACACACACACACACACACACCACACGCACACACACACACACACAGATACACACACACACACACACACACACACACACACACACACAGATACACACACACACACACACACACAGCACACACACACAGCACACACACACACAGACACAGACACACACACAGACACACACACAGACACACACACACAGCACACACACACACAGCACAGACACACACTCACACACACACACACACACACAGACACACACACAGACACACACACAGACACACACACACAGACACACACAGACACACACACAGCACACACACACACAGCACAGACACACACACACACACACACTCACACACACACACAGCACAGACACACAGCACACACACACTCACACACACACACACACACAGACACACACACAGACACACACACACAGACACACACACAGACACACACACACAGCACACACACACACAGCACACACACACACACACACACACTCACACACACACACAGCACAGACACACAGCACACACACACTCACACACACACTTACACACTCCGATTAGCTCCTCATGTGAGTATCTGCTCTCTGATTGGCTCCTCATGTGATTATCTGCTCTCTGATTGGCTCTCAGTATCCAGAAGAAGAGTTTGGATCTCCACGCTCGTCGTCATCACAGCGGAGAGGCGTTTCCATGCCGACAGTGTTCGTACTCCAGTCCGGACCAACAGCTGCTGCAAAGACACACCCGCCGTCACCACGGCAACACAGAAGACCCTACGCTCTGATTGGACCGTCAGCTCGGGGGCGGGGCTACAGTCTGACGTTATATTGGTTGATTTTTATACACTGGATTTTTTAATAAAAGGAATATATAACAGCGACTCAGCGTTTCATTAAAGAAAGATAACTGTCCCTTAACCTTAGCCTTAATTATCCCTTAACTGTCTCTTAACCTTAGCCTTAATTATCCCTTAACTGTCCCTTAGCCTTAGCCTTATTATCCCTTAACTGTCCCCTAACCTTAGCCTTAATTATCCCTTAACTGTCTCTTAACCTTAGCCTTAATTATCCCTTAACTGTCCCTTAACCTTAGCCTTAATTATCCCTTAACTGTCTCTTAACCTTAGCCTTAATTATTCCTTAACTGTCCCTTAACCTTAGCCTTAATTATCCCTTAACTGTCTCTTAACCTTAGCCTTAATTATCCCTTAACTGTCCCTTAACCTTAGCCTTAATTATCCCTTAACTGTCCCCTAACCTTAGCCTTAATTATCCCTTAACTGTCCCTTAACCTTAGCCGTAATTATCCCTTAACTGTCCCTTAACCTTAGCCTTAATTATCCCTTAACTGTCCCCTAACCTTAGCCTTAATTATTCCTTAACTGTCCCCTAACCTTAGCCTTAATTATCCCTTAACTGTCCCTTAACCTTAGCCGTAATTATCCCTTAACTGTCCCTTAACCTTAGCCGTAATTATTCCTTAACTGTCCCTTAACCTTAGCCTTAATTATCCCTTAACTGTCCCTTAACCTTAGCCTTAATTATCCCTTAACTGTCCCTTAACCTTAGCCGTAATTATCCCTTAACTGTCCCTTAACCTTAGCCGTAATTATTCCTTAACTGTCCCCTAACCTTAGCCTTAATTATCCCTTAACTGTCTCTTAACCTTAGCCTTAATTATCCCTTAACTGTCCCTTAGCCTTAGCCTTAATTATCCCTTAACTGT
The DNA here is from genome assembly GCA_012861695.1 of Trematomus loennbergii. Classification (NCBI taxonomy): domain Eukaryota; kingdom Metazoa; phylum Chordata; class Actinopteri; order Perciformes; family Nototheniidae; genus Trematomus; species Trematomus loennbergii. Next base: position 5,649 of record JAAOOA010002994.1, on the reverse strand, counting down.
CCCCTAACCTTAGCCTTAATTATCCCTTAACTGTCTCTTAACCTTAGCTTAATTATCCCTTAACTGTCCCTTAACCTTAGCCTTAATTATCCCTTAACTGTCTCTTAACCTTAGCCTTAATTATTCCTTAACTGTCCTTAACCTTAGCCTTAATTATCCCTTAACTGTCTCTTAACCTTAGCCTTAATTATCCCTTAACTGTCCCTTAACCTTAGCCTTAATTATCCCTTAACTGTCCCCTAACCTTAGCCTTAATTATCCCTTAACTGTCCCTTAACCTTAGCCGTAATATCCCTTAACTGTCCCTTAACCTTAGCCTTAATTATCCCTTAACTGTCCCCTAACCTTAGCCTTAATTATTCCTTAACTGTCCCCTAACCTTAGCCTTAATTATCCCTTAACTGTCCCTTAACCTTAGCCGTAATTATCCCTTAACTGTCCCTTAACCTTAGCCGTAATTATTCCTTAACTGTCCCTTAACCTTAGCCTTAATTATCCCTTAACTGTCCCTTAACCTTAGCCTTAATTATCCCTTAACTGTCCCTTAACCTTAGCCGTAATTATCCCTTAACTGTCCCTTAACCTTAGCCGTAATTATTCCTTAACTGTCCCCTAACCTTAGCCTTAATTATCCCTTAACAGCAGCTCAGCCAATCAGAGCTGGAGACAGCAGCTCAGCCAATCAGAGCTGGAGACAGCAGCTCAGCCAATCAGAGCTGGAGACAGCAGCTCAGCCAATCAGAGCTGGAGACAGCAGCTCAGCCAATCAGAGCTGGAGACAGCAGCTCAGCCATCACACAGAACGATTTTATAAGCAATGTATTTCTATTGGTAGTATGTTTCGTGCCTGCAACACGTCCTTTTCTCCGGTCGGGTCTTGGAAGACCGGAAGCTGTGTGGTTCATAAAAACATCTTCTTACTCAATGTCAAGCCACGATTATTGTTTTTATTTTAAATCGTATAATGTCGGACTTTTTTTGCCGTCCGTGAGGAAAATAAATGTCTCAGAGCCTCAGGATACTGACATCTGTATTTCTTTAATCTTTTTTCCTTCTAATTTGTTATTCTTTTCTAAAAAACACACTGTTATTTACTCAACAATAACACACTGTTATTACTCAACAATAACACACTGTTATTTACTCAACAATAACACACTGTTATTTACTCAACAATAACACACTGTTATTTACTCAACAATAACACACAATTATCCTTGTTTTCATTTATTTGTTGAATTCTATCATCTCTGGCTTTTTAGCCGTTCCTCAGGAACTGAATTTCAAAATAAAATAACCGAAACAGATACACACCCACTGAACTGATTACCCAAGATCCTCAGCTCTGGTTGAAGCTCGGTGATAGAGAGCCTCAGTGACGCGTCCTGAAACCAGGAAGTAAACTCCTTCCAGTTCCTTCGACACAAAGCAGTGAGATCTCTCCATAGGGTTTAGGGAAATAGCTCGAAATCAGGTCTGTGGTTGAGACGCATTGAAGAGACGGATCACGGTTTGTTCAGGATCATCTCCACATGTCTACTTTTATAATGTTCTAATCATAACTATAATGTCCAGAAGCTAAATGCTAACGTGATGCTATAAAGGAACTACAGGCGAGTCCAGCAGCACGACTTCAACGTCACGCCGAACTTCAGATCCATATCAAACACACAGATTCTAAATGGAACGAGTTGAAGCGTTTGTTTGAACACTTTGCAGGAGGCAGGGACTTGCTTTCAAGCAGAACAGGGCAACTAACTTAGAGGAGTGTTCACGTGTTCGGCGTAATGACGTACAACGTCCTCGACTTCTGTAGTCCTATTCAGCCACTTGGTAACAACCATCGTTTCTCAGACACGTCAACTCTTCAGAAATCACCAGTGGGGTCACTGCTGATGGATTTAATGTCCTAGAACAAAACGTGACCCGTCTCTTTGTCTGAACCTCAGACCTTACTTCCAGATGTTTCCCTAAACCCTATGGAGAGATTGCTTTGCTTTTTGTCCAAGGAACCGGACGTGGTCAAATGCTAACTTACTTCCGGTTTTAGGACGCGTCACTGTGGCACTCTATTCGATGGTTTAGCCGCAATGCATGTTGGGATATGATGTTAATGCGATATGAAATCGGAAAACATAAATACTTTATTCAAGTGTGCTTGCTTTTCTCTTTGGAGGTCATCACATAACGGCATTGTAATACACGGTTCGGCTGCATTACATATTACACATCTGCCGTAGTTCTGTATGTATAGAGCCCTGATGAGAAGACTTCTAGACAAACTGGAAGAACTGCCACAGAAACTGAAAACGTGACGTGGATCTAAATATATCAGCAATTAAACAACATCTTACATTTCTTTCACACAATACGTCTCCTTGCAGTATCAACACTAATTCAGCTGACTTTTATATTTGATCCAATTGGTAGATAGGCTGTATTTACACCATGACGGTGCACAGCTGATAGAAAGGGACTTTCTATAATAAGATATTATTGATTTTCTTTGATTGAAAGAATGTAAATACTGAGTTGAGAGAATAGTCAGGGGTTTGGGTGATGGGAGACACATCTATGGATTCACAATTTCAATAGCTTACTGTTAAATGACGGATATACCTTTCTGTCTGTGATGTTTTACAAATCAGATATTAATGTGTAGAAGTACAAATGTGAAATATTATAGCAATATCCTGTACAATTATGTGAAAACATGATAAAACTACACACTTCAGATGTTACACAAGTGTCCTACACTAATAATACAAAGTTATTATGGCTGTGTGTACCTTGTGAGCACCGCCTAGTGGTTAGAGCACGCTATTGAATTATTGTTTTAATGTTATATTTGATGAATAAAATATGAAGAGTACATCTTTCATAGGGGGAAAGTAGAAGGTCAGTGATAGAAATATAGAATATAACAAATCAAGAAGATACTGTAAGTGATCTCTACAATTAAACAGTTTAGTGCCTGATGTACAAAGATATTAATATGAGGATGAGCAAAACAGACAAACTAATTAACCTTTATTAAACATTAAATAATACTTTAGGTTAAGGTCTTCTTAAATAAGAAAAAGCTTTGGGGGTATCTACAGATAAATATTAAGCCTGACAAAGTACTTAACGTCTGATATATTGCTTTCCTGCCATGTTAACTATGTTGAAGCACTTATTTGAACTGATATTATACATATGATTATACTCTTATAAGATCAATCAATCAATCAATCAATCAATCAATCATCAATGTTTATTTATATAGCCCAATATCACAAATGTTACATTTGTCTCAGTGGACTTCACAGTTTGTACAGAATATCAGTGACAATACGACCCCTCTGTCCTCAGACCCTCTGTCCTTAGACCCTCTGTCCTCAGACCCTCTGTCCTCAGACCCTCTGTCCTCAGACCCTCTGTCCTTAGACCCTCTGTCCTCAGACCCTCTGTCCTCAGACCCTCTGTCCTTAGACCCTCTGTCCTCAGACCCTCTGTCCTCAGACCCTCTGTCCTCAGACCCTCTGTCCTCAGACCCTCTGTCCTCAGACCCTCTGTCCTTAGACCCTCTGTCCTTAGACCCTCTGTCCTCAGACCCTCTGTCCTTAGACCCTCTGTCCTTAGACCCTCTGTCCTCAGACCCTCTGTCCTCAGACCCTCTGTCCTCAGACCCTCTGTCCTCAGGCCCTCTGTCCTCAGACCCTCTGTCCTTAGACCCTCTGTCCTCAGACCCTCTGTCCTTAGACCCTCTGTCCTCAGACCCTCTCCTAGACCCTCTGTCCTTAGACCCTCTGTCCTCAGACCCTCTGTCCTTAGACCCTCTGTCCTCAGACCCTCTGTCCTTAGACCCTCTGTCCTCAGACCCTCTGTCCTCAGACCCTCTGTCCTTAGACCCTCTGTCCTCAGACCCTCTGTCCTTAGACCCTCTGTCCTCAGACCCTCTGTCCTTAGACCCTCTGTCCTTAGACCCTCTGTCCTCAGACCCTCTGTCCTCAGACCCTCTGTCCTCAGACCCTCTGTCCTTAGACCCTCTGTCCTCAGACCCTCTGTCCTCAGACCCTCTGTCCTTAGACCCTCTGTCCTCAGACCTCTGTCCTCAGACCCTCTGTCCTCAGACCCTCTGTCCTCAGACCCTCTGTCCTTAGACCCTCTGTCCTTAGACCCTCTGTCCTTAGACCCTCTGTCCTCAGACCCTCTGTCCTTAGACCCTCTGTCCTTAGACCCTCTGTCCTCAGACCCTCTGTCCTCAGACCCTCTGTCCTCAGACCCTCTGTCCTTAGGCCCTCTGTCCTCAGACCCTCTGTCCTCAGACCCTCTGTCCTCAGACCCTCTGTCCTTAGACCCTCTGTCCTCAGACCCTCTGTCCTTAGACCCTCTGTCCTTAGACCCTCTGTCCTCAGACCCTCTGTCCTCAGACCCTCTGTCCTCAGACCCTCTGTCCTCAGACCCTCTGTCCTTAGACCCTCTGTCCTTAGACCCTCTGTCCTCAGACCCTCTGTCCTCAGACCCTCTGTCCTCAGACCCTCTGTCCTCAGACCCTCTGTCCTCAGACCCTCTGTCCTTAGACCCTCTGTCCTCAGACCCTCTGTCCTTAGACCCTCTGTCCTCAGACCTCTGTCCTTAGACCCTCGTCCTTAGACCCTCTGTCCTTAGACCCTCACATCGTACAAGGAAACACTTCCAGAGAAACCCCACAGTTTAAAGGAACATGGGAGAAACCTCAGGGAGAGCAACAGAGGAGGGATCCCTCTCCCAGGACGGACAGACGTGCAATAGATGCCGTGTGTAAATCAAAGAGAGAATACATTTTACAGCGTAGGTAGACCAATGTTTGGAAATGCATGTTCTATAATAAGAAGATGAAACCACGAGGATGTCAAATCCTGTGGGAGCCATCAGGGAAGCAGTATGATGAGAGTCAGGCAGCCACAGAGACAGGTTCAGCCACGACCCGAAGTCCAGGACTCAGATCAGGACTCAGGACCACAGCAACAGGATCAGCCTCGACTCAGGATCCCGGCGTAGATAGACACCAAAAGAAATGTTGGGGGAAGCTGGTTATTGGAACATGAGAGTACACAGGTACAGAGAGAGAAGAAGTGAGGTGTCCCCCGACAGTCTAAGCCTATAGCAGCTAAACTAACGTGTCTACGTGCATGCACTCCCTTAGGATAGGTGAGGGAAAAGAGTAGGAACTGAGATGTATGCGCCACATCTATACCGTGAGCGCATTGCTCCTAAAAAGTGTTCTGGCACTGACACCAATCAACAGTTGTGCGTGGACTCGGCAGGGATCAAGGCGTCTATGCCTCTCTGCTTCCACCGTCTACACACAACCAGATGACATCAGTGAGGGAAAGAGTAAGAACTAAGATGTATAGGTGAAGAGGCACAACGTGTCTACGTCAATGCACTCTTATTAGATTATTTTCAACTATAGAGCTTTATCAAAAAAGGAAGGTCTTAAGCGCACTCTTAAAAACGGATAGGCTGTCTGCCGCCCGAACACAAACTGGAAGCTGGTTCCACAAAGTGGAGCTTGATAAGAAAAGGCTCTGGCTCCCATTGTACTTTAATGGCGCATTTCCACTGCACGGCCTCGCTCGGCCTCGCCGGTAGGGCTCGGCCTCGCTCGGCCTCGCTCGGTAG
>JAAOOA010002993.1:10000-25549 GCA_012861695.1 Trematomus loennbergii | reverse complement strand
CTATATTATATATGAATACTATATACCCTGATACTGTATTATGATATGAATACTATATTATATATGAATACTATATACCCTGATACTGTATTATATATGAATACTATATTATATATGAATTACTATATACCCTGATACTGTATTATGATATGAATACTATATTATATATGAATACTATATACTCTGATACTATTATATATGAATACTATATTATATATGAATATATATTACCTGATACTGTATTACATGACTATACAGTACAATGTGAGTGCAAGCTATTCATTCCTTCTTTAATGTATTGTTAATCAATAATCTTTATTTCAGTCTCTAATGATCTGATCATGAACCCGTTTCTGATGATTCTGGTTCAAATGTCATGTTATTGATTTCACTATTTCTGTTCCTCTGATAAAGTCATCACATATGACTTCATTGAAATGTGATTGATTACCCTGTATCACTATACAGGGTAATCAATCAGTCTTTAATGAGTCAGTTGATCAGTTGATCAGCTGCTTCTCAAAGTGCTTCATCAAACTGATTCTTTTCCTTTGCATGTATTTTATTTATACTTTATAATATTTATATTATATATATATATATATATATATATATATATAATTATTGATAACTGATGTTAAATCCTGTTCTGATCAGAAGGGGTTTGATTGGTTCACGCATTAAAGGTCATAACGCTTTGTATAATACAATGAAGTGTATTATTATATATTTGAATGATCTTGATGTCATATTATATATTATTATATTATTGGTGGTTATTTCTTCCATTTGATGTATTTGTTATTGTTATTATGATTATTGTTGTTGTTGTTGTTGTGATATTAACAGTGTTGTGTTTGTGCAGCTGGTGGCCCAGGGCAGTTCAGAGTCCTGAAGGTTCCTCTGGGGTTCATCAAGGCCTTGCAAGGGTGAGTATCTTTAAAGTGGAGACACTATACACCTGAACATCAGGAGAGGACTCTTTAAAGTGGAGACACTATACACTGAACATCAGGAGAGGACTCTTTAAAGTGGAGACACTATACACCTGAACATCAGGAGAGGACTCTTTAAAGTAGAGACACTATACACCTGAACATCAGGAGAGGACTCTTTAAAGTAGAGACACTATACACCAGAGGCCTGTACTACGAGTTAGCCGGTTGGCCCAATCCAAAACATACGCGCTCTCGCTAAGCGGTCCTACGACGCTGGTTATCAAGTGGATCGCTCAAGCCAGCCGTGTCCTATCTAGTTAGGTGCGCGTTCACATGAAAGGGGTGGTATCTGGAGCATTCGACCAATCACAAACATGGACAAGCGTACTGACAGCGCAGCGTCATACTTCCTGAATGAAAAGTGAACTTTAATATTAGTCAAATATGAAGAAGTTAAACTTTAAACATCCATGACTTAAAACACTTTATCCAGGATCAAAGCCACATAGCTGCACCTGCAAGGTGAATACAGCTGGTAACAGAGAAAGTGTTTGAATGCGTTCATTAACAGGTTTATGATATCACTGCCCGTCTAAGACACGATCTGACTTTAATTACATTTGACTCCAGGTTTCGTCAACTTAATGTGTTGCTTAAAATAATACTTCTGCATCCAGTATGTGACACTGTGAGTGTTGCACGGCCAGATACGGCTCAGCTGACTCAGATAAGGAGATATATGATACATTATGATGTGATATGATATGAATGATAATGGGACACATCTACGTCTGCACTCACAGTGCAGCGGACTGTAGGCTTGCCTCGGGGAGGGAGAAAGAAGAAAGCCACAGCGGAGAATAAACAGAAGGGCAACCATGCACGGGAAGTCTTCTTCGCTGCTTTTGTGGCAGACTACAGCGCCACTTACAGGCCTGGCATATGTACTACAGCGCTTCGAGCGGCAATGGCCGCCGTGGCCCAACCCACATTCCCCTGATTGGTGGAGTGGCCCAATAGCCGTAGCGCCACCGTCCTGACGTCAGGACAGTGTTCAAATCTGGATCAGTTTTTATCAGATCCGTTGCAGCCTCTTTTTTAGAGATTTGGGTATGGAGGAAAATAGAGAGGGTGTGTTTTTGACACTTGGTGAGTTCCCTGGAACACCAGGGACACATATTCATGTAGAAAAGACGTACAAAAGTGCGTTTTGCATGATAGGTGCCCTTAAGGTAGAGACACTACATACTGATATACACCTGATCATCAGCAGCCTTTAAAGTAGAGACACTACATACTGATATACACTGGACCTCGGCAGGAGAGGACTCTTTAAAGTAGAGACACTACATATGATATACACCTGAACATCAGCAGGAGAGACCTTTAAAGTAGAGACACTACATTGATATACACCTGAACATCAGCAGGAGAGGACTCTTTAAAGTAGAGACACTACATACTGATATACACCTGAACATCAGCAGGAGAGGACTCTTTAAAGTAGAGACACTACATACTGATATACACCTGAAACATCAGCAGGAGAGGACTCTTTAAAGTAGAGACACTACATACTGATATACACCTGAACATCAGCAGGAGAGGACTCTTTAAAGTAGAGACATTACATACTGATATATACCTGAACATCAGCAGGAGAGGACTCTTTAAAGTAGAGACACTACATACTGATATACACCTGGACATCAGCAGGAGAGGACTCTTTAAAGTAGAGACACTACATACTGATATACACCTGAACATCAGCAGGAGAGGACTCTTTAAAGTAGAGACACTACACACTGATATACACCTGAACATCAGCAGGAGAGGACTCTTTAAAGTAGAGACACACACACTGATATACACCTGAACATCAGCAGGAGAGGACTCTTTAAAGTAGAGACACTACATACTGATATACACCTGAACATCAGCAGGAGAGGACTCTTTAAAGTAGAGACACTACATACTGATATACACCTGAACATCAGCAGGAGAGGACTCTTTAAAGTAGAGACACTACATACTGATATACACCTGAACATCAGCAGGAGAGGACTCTTTAAAGTAGAGACACTACATACTGATATACACCTGAACATTCAGCAGGAGAGGACTCTTTAAAGTAGAGACACTACATACTGATATACACCTGAACATCAGCAGGAGAGGACTCTTTAAAGTAGAGACACTACATACTGATATACACCTGAACATCAGCAGGAGGGACTCTTTAAAGTAGAGACACTACATACTGATATACACCTGAACATCAGCAGGAGAGGACTCTTTAAAGTAGAGACACTACATACTGATATACACCTGAAACATCAGCAGGAGAGGACTCTTTAAAGTAGAGACACTACATACTGATATACACCTGAACATCAGCAGGAGAGGACTCTTTAAAGTAGAGACACTATACTGATATACACCTGAACATCAGCAGGAGAGGACTCTTTAAAGTAGAGACACTACATTCTGATATACACCTGAACATCAGCAGGAGAGGACTCTTTAAAGTAGAGACACTACATACTGATATACACCTGAACATCAGCAGGAGAGGACTCTTTAAAGTAGAGACACTACATACTGATATACACCTGACATCAGCAGGAGAGGACTTTAAAGTAGAGACACTACATACTGATATACACCTGGACTCAGCAGGAGAGGACTCTTTAAAGTAGAGACACTACATACTGATATACACCTGAACATCAGCAGGAGAGGACTCTTTAAAGTAGAGACACTACACACTGATATACACCTGAACATCAGCAGGAGAGGACTCTTTAAAGTAGAGACACTACACACTGATATACACCTGAACATCAGCAGGAGAGGACTTTAAAGTAGAGACACTACATACTGATATACACCTGAACATCAGCAGGAGAGGACTCTTAAAGTAGAGACACTACATACTGATATACACCTGAACATCAGCAGGAGAGGATCTTTTAAAGTAGAGACACTAGCTACTGATATACACCTGAACATCAGCAGGAGAGGACTCTTTAAAGTAGAGACACTACATCTGATATACACCTGAACATCAGCAGGAGAGGACTCTTTAAAGTAGAGACACTACATACTGATATACACCTGAACATCAGCAGGAGAGGACTCTTTAAAGTAGAGACACTACATACTGATATACACCTGAACATCAGCAGGAGAGGACTCTTTAAAGTAGAGACACTACATACTGATATACACCTGAACATCAGCAGGAGAGGACTCTTTAAAGTAGAGACACTACATACTGATATACACCTGAACATCAGCAGGAGAGGACTCTTTAAAGTAGAGACACTACATACTGATATACACCTGAACATCAGCAGGAGAGGACTCTTTAAAGTAGAGACACTACATACTGATATACACCTGAACATCAGCAGGAGAGGACTCTTTAAAGTAGAGACACTACATACTGATATACACCTGACATCAGCAGGAGAGGACTCTTTAAAGTAGAGACACTACATACTGATATACACCTGAACATCAGCAGAGAGAGGACTCTTTAAAGTAGAGACACTACATACTGATATACACCTGAACATCAGCAGGAGAGGACTCTTTAAAGTAGAGACACTACATACTGATATACACCTGAACATCAGCAGGAGAGGACTCTTTAAAGTAGAGACACTACATACTGATATACACCTGAACATCAGCAGGAGAGGACTCTTTAAAGTAGAGACACTACATACTGATATACACCTGAACATCAGCAGGAGAGGACTCTTTAAAGTAGAGACACTACATACTGATATACACCTGAACATCAGCAGGAGAGGACTCTTTAAAAGTAGAGACACTACATACTGATATACACCTGAACATCAGCAGGAGAGGACTCTTTAAAGTAGAGACACTACATACTGATATACACCTGAACATCAGCAGGAGAGGACTCTTTAAAGTAGAGACACTACATACTGATATACACCTGAACATCAGCAGGAGAGGACTCTTTAAAGTAGAGACACTACATACTGATATATACCTGAACATCAGCAGGAGAGGACTCTTTAAAGTAGAGACACTACATACTGATATACACCTGACATCAGCAGGAGAGGACTCTTTAAAGTAGAGACACTACATACTGATATACACCTGAACATCAGCAGGAGAGGACTCTTTAAAGTAGAGACACTACATACTGATATACACCTGAACATCAGCAGGAGAGGACTCTTTAAAGTAGAGACACTACACACTGATATACACCTGAACATCAGCAGAGAGGACTCTTTAAAGTAGAGACACTACATACTGATATACACCTGAACATCAGCAGGAGAGGACTCTTTAAAGTAGAGACACTACATACTGATATACACCTGAACATCAGCAGGAGAGGACTCTTTAAAGTAGAGACACTACATACTGATATACACCTGAACATCAGCAGGAGAGGACTCTTTAAAGTAGAGACACTACATACTGATATACACCTGAACATAGCAGGAGAGGACTCTTTAAAGTAGAGACATACATACTGATATACACCTGAACATCAGCAGGAGAGGACTCTTTAAAGTAGAGACACTACATACTGATATACACCTGAACATCAGCAGGAGAGGACTCTTTAAAGTAGAGACACTACATACTGATATACACCTGAACATCAGCAGGAGAGGACTCTTTAAAGTAGAGACACTACATACTGATATACACCTGAACATCAGCAAGAGGACTCTTTAAAGTAGAGACACTACATACTGATATACACCTGAACATCGCAGGAGAGGACTCTTTAAAGTAGAGCACTACATACTGATATACACCTGAACATCAGCAGGAGAGGACTCTTTAAAGTAGAGACACTACATACTGATATGCACCTGAACATCAGCAGGAGAGGACTCTTTAAAGTAGAGACATACATACTGATAATACCTGAACATCAGCAGGAGAGGACTCTTTAAAGTAGAGACATTACATACTGATATATACCTGAACATCAGCAGGAGAGGACTCTTTAAAGTAGAGACACTAGATACTGATATACACCTGAACATCAGCAGGAGAGGACTCTTTAAAGTAGAGACACTAGATACTGATATACACCTGAACATCAGCAGGAGAGGACTCTTTAAAGTAGAGACACTAGATACTGATATACACCTGAACATCAGCAGGAGAGGACTCTTTAAAGTAGAGACACTAGATACTGATATACACCTGAACATCAGCAGGAGAGGACTCTTTAAAGTAGAGACACTACTACTGATATACACCTGAACATCAGCAGGAGAGGACTCTTTAAAGTAGAGACACTACATACTGATATACACCTGAACATCAGCAGGAGAGGACTCTTTAAAGTAGAGACACTACATACTGATATACACCTGAACATCAGCAGGAGAGGACTCTTTAAAGTAGAGACACTGCATACTGATATACACCTGAACATCAGCAGGAGAGGACTCTTTAAAGTAGAGACACTGCATACTGATATACACCTGAACATCAGCAGGAGAGGACTCTTTAAAGTAGAGACACTACATACTGATATACACCTGAACATCAGCAGGAGAGGACTCTTTAAAGTAGAGACACTACATACTGATATATACCTGAACATCAGCAGGAGAGGACTCTTTAAAGTAGAGACACTACATACTGATATGCACCTGAACATCAGCAGGAGAGGACTCTTTAAAGTAGAGACACTACATACTGATATGCACCTGAACATCAGCAGGAGAGGACTCTTTAAAGTAGAGACATTACATACTGATATATACCTGAACATCAGCAGGAGAGGACTCTTTAAAGTAGAGACATTAATACTGATATATACCTGAACATCAGCAGGAGAGGACTCTTTAAAGTAGAGACACTAGATACTGATATACACCTGAACATCAGCAGGAGAGGACTCTTTAAAGTAGAGACACTAGATACTGATATACACCTGAACATCAGCAGGAGAGGACTCTTTAAAGTAGAGACACTAGATACTGATATACACCTGAACATCAGCAGGAGAGGACTCTTTAAAGTAGAGACACTACCTATTGATATACACCTGAACATCAGCAGGAGAGGACTCTTTAAAGTAGAGACACTACATACTGATATACACCTGAACATCAGCAGGAGAGGACTCTTTAAAGTAGAGGACACTACATACTGATATACACCTGAACATCAGCAGGAGAGGACTCTTTAAAGTAGAGACATTACATACTGATATACACCTGAACATCAGCAGGAGAGGACTCTTTAAAGTAGAGACATTACATACTGATATACCTGAACATCAGCAGGAGAGGACTCTTTAAAGTAGAGACACTACATACTGATATACACCTGAACATCAGCAGGAGAGGACTCTTTAAAGTAGAGACACTAGATACGATATAACCTGAACATCAGCAGGAGAGGACTCTTAAAGTAGAGAACTACATACTGATATACACCTGAACATCAGCAGGAGAGGACTCTTTAAAGTAGAGACACTACATACTGATATACACCTGAACATCAGCAGGAGAGACTCTTTAAAGTAGAGACACTACATACTGATATACACCTGACATCAGCAGGAGAGGACTCTTTAAAGTAGAGACACTACATACTGATATACACCTGAACATCAGCAGGAGAGGACTCTTTAAAGTAGAGACACTACATACTGATATACACCTGAACATCAGCAGGAGAGGACTCTTTAAAGTAGAGACACTACATACTGATATACACCTGAACATCAGCAGGAGAGGACTCTTTAAAGTAGAGACACTACATACTGATATACACCTGAACATCAGCAGGAGAGGACTCTTTAAAGTAGAGACACTACATACTGATATACACCTGAACATCAGCAGGAGAGGACTCTTTAAAGTGGAGACACTACATACTGATATACACCTGAACATCAGCAGGAGAGGACTCTTTAAAGTAGAGACACTACATACTGATATACACCTGAACATCAGCAGGAGAGGACTCTTTAAAGTAGAGACACTACATACTGATATATACCTGAACATCAGCAGGAGAGGACTCTTTAAAGTAGAGACACTACATACTGATATACACCTGAACATCAGCAGGAGAGGACTCTTTAAAGTAGAGACACTACATACTGATATACACCTGAACATCAGCAGGAGAGGACTCTTTAAAGTAGAGACACTACATTGATATACACCTGAACATCAGCAGGAGAGGACTCTTTAAAGTAGAGACACTACATACTGATATACACCTGAACATCAGCAGGAGAGGACTCTTTAAAGTAGAGACACTACATACTGATATACACCTGACATCAGCAGGAGAGGACTCTTTAAAGTAGAGACACTACACTGATATACACCTGAACATCAGCAGGAGAGGACTCTTTAAAGTAGAGACACTACATACTGATATACACCTGAACATCAGCAGGAGAGGACTCTTTAAAGTAGAGACACTACATACTGATATACACCTGAACATCAGCAGGAGAGGACTCTTTAAAGTAGAGACACTACATACTGATATACACCTGAACATCAGCAGGAGAGGACTCTTTAAAGTAGAGACACTACATACTGATATACACCTGAACATCAGCAGGAGAGGACTCTTTAAAGTAGAGACACTACATACTGATATACACCTGAACATCAGCAGGAGAGGACTCTTTAAAGTAGAGACACTACATACTGATATATACCTGAACATCAGCATGAGAGGACTCTTTAAAGTAGAGACACTACATACTGATATACACCTGACATCAGCAGGAGAGGACTCTTTAAAGTAGAGACACTACATACTGATGTACACCTGAACATGAGCAGGAGAGGACTCTTTAAAGTAGAGACACTACATACTGATATACACCTGAACATCAGCTGGAGAGGACTCTTTAAAGTAGAGACACTACATACTGATATACACCTGAACATCAGCAGGAGAGGAGTCTTTAAAGTAGAGACACTACATACTGATATACACCTGAACATCAGCAGGAGAGGACTCTTTAAAGTAGAGACACTACATCTGATATACACCTGAACATCAGCAGGAGAGGACTCTTTAAAGTAGAGACACTACACACTGATATACACCTGAACATCAGCAGGAGAGGACTCTTTAAAGTAGAGACACTACATACTGATATACACCTGAACATCAGCAGGAGAGGACTCTTTAAAGTAGAGACACTACATACTGATATACACCTGAACATCAGCAGGAGAGGACTCTTTAAAGTAGAGACACTACATACTGATATACACCTGAACATCAGCAGGAGAGGACTCTTTAAAGTAGAGACACTACATACTGATATACACCTGAACATCAGCAGGAGAGGACTCTTTAAAGTAGAGACACTACATACTGATATACACCTGAACATCAGCAGGAGAGGACTCTTTAAAGTAGAGACACTACATACTGATATACACCTGAACATCAGCATGAGAGGACTCTTTAAAGTAGAGACACTACATACTGATATACACCTGAACATCAGCAGGAGAGGACTCTTTAAAGTAGAGACACTACATACTGATGTACACCTGAACATCAGCAGGAGAGGACTCTTTAAAGTAGAGACACTACATACTGATATACACCTGAACATCAGCTGGAGAGGACTCTTTAAAGTAGAGACACTACATACTGATATACACCTGAACATCAGCAGGAGAGGATCTTTAAAGTAGAGACACTACATACTGATATACACCTGAACATCAGCAGGAGAGGACTCTTTAAAGTAGAGACACTACATACTGATATACACCTGAACATCAGCAGGAGAGGACTCTTTAAAGTAGAGACACTACATACTGATATACACCTGAACATCAGCAGGAGAGGACTCTTTAAAAATAGAGACACTACATACTGATATACACCTGAACATCAGCAGGAGAGGACTCTTTAAAGTAGAGACACTACATACTGATATACACCTGAACATCAGCAGGAGAGGACTCTTTAAAGTAGAGACACTACATACTGATATACACCTGAACATCAGCAGGAGAGGACTCTTTAAAGTAGAGACACTACATACTGATATACACCTGAACATCAGCAGGAGAGGACTCTTTAAAGTAGAGACACTACATACTGATATACACCTGAACATCAGCAGGAGAGGACTCTTTAAAGTAGAGACACTACATACTGATATACACCTGAACATCAGCAGGAGAGGACTCTTTAAAGTAGAGACACTACATACTGATATACACCTGAACATCAGCAGGAGAGGACTCTTTAAAGTAGAGACACTACATACTGATATACACCTGAACATCAGCAGGAGAGGACTCTTTAAAGTAGAGACACTACATACTGATATACACCTGAACATCAGCAGGAGAGGACTCTTTAAAGTAGAGACACTACATACTGATATACACCTGAACATCAGCAGGAGAGGACTCTTTAAAGTAGAGACACTACATACTGATATACACCTGAACATCAGCATGAGAGGACTCTTTAAAGTAGAGACACTACATACTGATATACACCTGAACATCAGCAGGAGAGGACTCTTTAAAGTAGAGACACTACATACTGATGTACACCTGAACATGAGCAGGAGAGGACTCTTTAAAGTAGAGACACTACATACTGATATACACCTGAACATCAGCTGGAGAGGACTCTTTAAAGTAGAGACACTACATACTGATATACACCTGAACATCAGCAGGAGAGGACTCTTTAAAGTAGAGACACTACATACTGATATACACCTGAACATCAGCAGGAGAGGACTCTTTAAAGTAGAGACACTACATACTGATATACACCTGAACATCAGCAGGAGAGGACTCTTTAAAGTAGAGACACTACATACTGATATACACCTGAACATCAGCAGGAGAGGACTCTTTAAATAGAGACACTACATACTGATATACACCTGAACATCAGCAGGAGAGGACTCTTTAAAGTAGAGACACTACATACTGATATACACCTGACATCAGCAGGAGAGGACTCTTTAAAGTAGAGACACTACATACTGATATACACCTGAACATCAGCAGGAGAGGACTCTTTAAAGTAGAGACACTACATACTGATATACACCTGAACATCAGCAGGAGAGGACTCTTTAAAGTAGAGACACTACATACTGATATACATCTGAACATCAGCATGAGAGGACTCTTTAAAGTAGAGACACTACATACTGATATACACCTGAACATCAGCAGGAGAGGACTCTTTAAAGTAGAGACACTACATACTGATATACACCTGAACATGAGCAGGAGAGGACTCTTTAAAGTAGAGACACTACATACTGATATACACCTGAACATCAGCAGGAGAGGACTCTTTAAAGTAGAGACACTACATACTGATATACACCTGAACATCAGCAGGAGAGGACTCTTTAAAGTAGAGACACTACATACTGATATACACCTGAACATCAGCAGGAGAGGACTCTTTAAAGTAGAGCCCTTTTTGATTTTTGATTGTTTGTTTTGTGGATTTGTAGTATTTGTGTTACTGTATGTTCAACAAAGGTGTGTTTTTTATCTTGAGACATTGCCACTGTATGTGCTAGAGCCTCAAGAGCCTTTCTTGTGCTGGCAGACACATAGAAACATATTGGCGGGGCGTACTTCGCACGCGCACACACTAAAAAATTCCGCGCTCACATTTTGCTGGGCCCACGTGCCTTAGCACGTCCTAGGGGAAACACTGCATACTGAATATGTTTCAATAATGTTTTTAATGTGATATGAATATTCACAAACACTTCGATATAGGATGGCGAAAATGTTCCTGCAGAACCTTCGTGCGCACACACACACACACACACCACACACACACACACACACACACACACACACACACACACACTGACTGTGACCATCTGCTCAGTTGTGTGTGTGTGTGTGTGTTGTGTGTGTGTGTGTGTGTGTGTGTGGTGTGTGTGTGTGTGTGTGTGTGTGTGTGTGTGTGTGTGTTTATAGATAGAATCGTGATGTTTCAGCCGCAGTGATCAGGGTGTTCCTCTAAATGTTGAGCTTGATTTCTGACTCGTCTTTGAGAAAATGTCCTGATTATCAACCCAGTCTCACGGCATTTCGTGTATTAGTCACGAAATTAATGTAATCTATTGATTCGTGTTCACCAACACGATTTTCACCTTTTTTCCTGTCACACAGAACGATTTTAAATGCAATGTATTTCTATTGGTAGGTGTTTCGTGCCTGCAACACGTTTTTGTCCGGTCGGGTCTTGGAAGACCAGAAGCTGTGTGGTTCATAAAAACATGTTCTTACTCAATATCTTACCCTAAGCCTAACCCTATCCCTTTGATTTTAAATGTATAATGTCTGAGTTTTGTTGCCGTCAGTGAGGAAAAGAAATGTCTCAGAGCCTCAGAATACTGACATCTGTATTTTATGTCATCTTTTTTCCTTCTAATTTGTTATTATTTGTTGCAGGCACGAAACACACTACCAATAGAAATACATTGCTTTTAAAATCGTTTGTGTGACACGAAAAAAATTGCGAAATGGTGTTGGTGAACACGAATCAATAGATTAATTTCGTGACTATAACACGAAATGCCGTGAGACTGTGTTGGATTATAAACACAACCTGATAAAACACTACAACTCCCATGATGCAGCGCTGCACAAACAACAGATCAGAAAACAACATTTTACTCAGAGAGTTTCGATGCTCTAACACTTGTTTTCATGTTTCCTCCTCCTCCTCCTCTTCCTCCTCCTCCTCTTCCTCTCCTGCAGTCTTTGCTATCTTTGCCTTCTCCACCTGTGGAAGTTACTCTGGGATGTTCAAGATGGAGGTTGAGTGTAAGAATCGGACGACAGCGACTTGAGCATCGAGTCGAGTTTGAGTATCCCTTCAGGTAAAACTTTATTTATACAGACAGAACCTATGTTAACGTGCTAACTCCCTGTCCTCTGTCAGACTGCACCAGGTGTACTGTGATGCTAACCTGCTAACGTGCTAACTCCCTGTCTCCGGTCAGGCTGCACCAGGTGTACTATGATGCTAACGTGCTAACCCCTGTCTCCAGGCTGCACCAGGTGTATTATGATGCTAACTTGCTAACGTGCTAACTCCCTTCTGGCTGCACGAGGTGTACTGTGATGCTAACGTGCTAACTCCCTTCTGGCTGCACCAGGTGTATTATGATGTTAACTTGCGAACGTGCTAACTCCCTTCAGGCTGCACCAGGTGTACTGTGATGCTAACGTGCTAAGTCCCTGTCCGGTCAGGCTGCACCAGGTGTACTGTGATGCTAAGTGCTAAGTCCTGTCTCCGGTCAGGCTGCACCAGGTGTATTATGATGCTAACGTGCTAACTTCCTGTCAACTGTCAGGCTGTACCAGGTGTACTATGATGCTAACGTGCTAAGCCCCTGTCTCCAGGCTGCCCCAGGTGTATTTTATGATGCTAACGTGCTAACTCCCTTCAGGCTGCACCAGCTGTACTGTGATGCTAATGTGCTAACGTGCTAACTCCCTGTCTCAGGCTGCACCAGGTGTACTGTTATGCTAACGTAATAAACGTGCTAACTCCCTTCAGGCTGCACCAGGGTATTTCGATGCCCCCACCTGTAAGGGCATGACACGGAGCGCTTATTCCTGGTCGGGGACTACTCTTCCTCCGCTGAGTCTTCGTCACCATCGGGAGTCTTCGCCTTCCTCTACGCCACGGCCGCGCTCAGCGTCTACGTCTTCTTCTTCGACAAATACAAGGAGAACAACAAGGGCCCGCTCATCGTGAGTCCTCATCACAAACTATCACAAACTATCACAAACATCACAAACTATCACAAACTATCACAAAACTATCACAAAACGCACAAAACTATCACAAACTATCACACACTATCACAAACATCACAAACATCACATAAACACACAAACTATCACAAAACTCACAAACTATCTCACACTATCACAAACTACACACACTATCACACACTATCACACACTATCACAAACTATCACACACTATCACACACTATCACAAACTATCACACACTATCACACACTATCACAAACATCACAAAACTATCACAAACTATCACAAACATCACAAACTATCACAAACTATCACAAACATCACAAACTACACACACTATTACACACTATCACAAACTATCACAAATGATCACAAACTATCACAAACTATCACAAACTATCACAAACTATCACAAATGATCACAAACTAACAAAACTATCACAAACATCACAAACTATCACACACTATCACAAATGATCACAAACTATCACAAACTATCACAAACTATCACAAACTATCACAAACTATCACAACATCACAAACTATCACAAACTATCACAAACTATCACAAACGATCACAAACTATCACAAACTATCACAAACATCACAAACTATCACACACTATCACACACTATCACAAACTATCACAAATGATCACAAAACTATCACAAACATCCAAACTATCACAAACTATCACAAACTATCACAAACATCACAAACTATCACACACTATCACAAACTATCACACACTATCACACACTATCGCAAACTATCACACACTATCACACACTATCACACACTATCACAAACTATCACACACTATCACACACTATCACAAACTATCACAAACTATCACAAACTATCACACACTATCACACACTATCACACACTATCAAAACTATCACAAACTATCACACATATCACACACTATCACACACTATCACAAACTATCACACACTATCACAAACTATCACACACTATCACACACTATCACACACTATCACACACTATCACAAACTATCACAAACTATCACAAACTATCACAAACTATCACACACTATCACACACTATCACACACTATCACACACTATCACACACTATCACACACTATCACACACTATCACAAACTATCACAAACTATCACACACTATCACAAACTATCACAAACTATCACAAACTATCACAAACTATCCACACTATCACACACTATCACACACTATCACAAACTAACACACTATCACACACTATCACACACTATCACACACTATCACACACTATCACACACTATCACAAACTATCACACACTATCACAAACTATCACACACTATCACAAACTATCACACACTATCACACACTATCACAAACATCACAAATTATCACAAACTATCACACACTATCACACACTATCACACACTATCACAAACTATCACAAAACTATCACAAAACTATCACACACTATCACAAACTATCACACACTATCACACACTATCACACACTATCACACACTATCACAAACTATCACAAACTATCACAAACTATCACACACTATCACACACTATCACACACTATCACAAACTATCACACACTATCACACACTATCACACACTATCACACACTATCACAAACTATCACAAACTATCACACACTATCACAAACTATCACAAATACAAGGAGAACAACCAGGGCCCGCTCATCGTGAGTCCTTCTCAAACACCTGGGATTATATTCACATTCTCTCATTTTGCAGAAATTACATCTGAACTTTTCAAAAAGCACTTTTTACACAATAATCCCCCGT
>JAAOOA010002993.1:0-7500 GCA_012861695.1 Trematomus loennbergii | reverse complement strand
AGAGACTGTGATAACTACAGCTCAGACTGAGAGAGATAACTACAGCTCAGACTGAGAGAGATAACTACAGTTCAGACTGAGATAGATAACTACAGCTCAGACTGAGAGGCTCTGATAACTACAGTTTCAGACTGAGGAGATAACTACAGTTCAGACTGAGATAGATAACTACAGTTCAGAGAGATGCTCTGATAACTACAGCTCAGACTGAGATAGATAACTACAGTTCAGACTGAGATGCTCTGATAACTACAGCTCAGACTGAGAGAGTAACTACAGTTCAGACTGAGATAGATAACTACAGTTCAGACTGAGAGAGATAACTACAGTTCAGACTGAGAGAGATAACTACAGTTCAGACTGAGATAGATAACTACAGCTCAGACTGAGAGAGATAACTACAGTTCAGACTGAGATAGATAACTACAGTTCAGACTGAGAGAGATAACTACAGTTCAGACTGAGATAGATAACTACAGCTTAGACTGAGAGGCTCTGATAATTACAGCTCAGACTGAGAGGCTCTGATAACTACAGCTCAGACTGAGAGGCTCTGATAACTACAGCTCAGACTGAGAGGCTCTGACAACTACAGCTCAGACTGAGAGGATAACTACAGCTCAGACTGAGAGGCTCTGATAACTACAGCTCAGACTGAGATAGATAACTACAGCTCAGACTGAGATAGATAACTACAGCTCAGACTGAGAGGCTCTGATAACTACAGCTCAGACTGAGAGGCTCTGATAACTACAGCTCAGATTGAGAGGCTCTGATAACTACAGCTCAGACTGAGAGGCTCTGATAACTACAGCTCAGACTGAGAGGCTCTGATAACTACAGCTCAGACTGAGAGGCTCTGATAACTACAGCTCAGACTGAGAGGCTCTGATAACTACAGCTCAGACTGAGAGGCTCTGATAACTACAGCTCAGTGAGGTAAAGGACTCTGAGGGTTAGATAGTTAACTTTAGTCTAGCTTATCTCAGTCTCAAATAGTTTGGTCATCATTTATGTAAACAAGTATTTCCAAGGAACAGCTTATATGATCATTATAGTTATAAAAAACAAGAGGATAACAGGTTTGAAATCATTCAAATTCATACTATAGGACAGTAACCTGGTCACTGTGCCCTGCTCCTTGTCTCACAGGCTTCATTTACCTGGTCACTGTGCCTTGCTAATTGTTTCGCAGGCTTCATTAACCTGGTCACTGTGCCCTGTCCTTGTCTCGCAGGCTTCATTAACCTGGTCACTCGCCCTGCTCCTTGTCTCGCAGGCTTCAATAACCTGGTCACTGTGCCCTGCTCCTTGTCTGCAGGCTTCATTAACCTGGTCACTGTGCCCTGATCCTTGTCTCGCAGGATTCATTAACCTGGTCACTGTGCCCTGCTCCTTGTCTCGCAGCTTCAATAACCTGGTCACTGTGCCCTGCTCCTGTCTCTCAGGCGTTTGGCTTCATTAACCTGTTTACTGTGCCCTGCTCCTTGTCTTGCAGGCGTTTGGCTTCATTAACCTTTACTGTGCCCTGCTCCTTGTCTTGCAGGTTTTGGCTTCATTAACCTGGTCCTCTGGGTGGGAAACCTCTGGTTCGTGTTCAAAGAGACGGGCATCATCGCCCCCTTCATGCGACCCCCCCCCCCCCCACAGGAGAAGCCCGCGCCCGAGGCCCAGCAGGGGGGGGGTACGAGCAGGACCCCTACGCCGGGACCCAGGGGGGGGGGTACCAGCCCGAGTACCAGGTACTAATACACAGATACACAGGTACTCATACACAGGTACACAACCAGCCGGAGTACAGCCAGCAGGGCTACAACAGGTACTAATACACAGGTACACAGGTACTAATACACAGGTACACAGGTACTCATACACAGGTACACAACCAGCCAGAGTACAGCCAGCAGGGCTACAACCAGGTACTAATACACAATAAACACTTACAGATACACAACCGTACTGCAGTAGTGTGTACTCGGGTTGTACTGCAGTAGTGTGTACTCAGGTATTACTGCAGTACTTTGTACTTGTACTCAGTACTGTGTACTCAGGTTGTACTGCAGTAGTGTGTACTCAGGTATTATTGCAGTACTGTGTACTTGTACTCAGTACTGTGTACTCAATCAATCAATCAATCAATGTTTATTTATATAGCCCAATATCACAAATGTTACATTTGTGATATTGGGCTTCACAGTTTGTACAGAATATCAGTGACAATACGACACCCTCTGTCCTTAGACCCTCTGTCCTTAGACCCTCTGTCCTTAGACCCTCTGTCCTTAGACCTCTGTCCTTAGACCCTCTGCCCTTAGACCTCTGTCCTTAGACCTCTGTCCTTAGACCCTCTGTCCTTAGACCCTCTGTCCTTAGACCCTCTGCCCTTAGACCCTCTATCCTTAGACCCTCTGTCCTTAGACCCTCTGTCCTTAGACCCTCTGTCCTTAGACCCTCTGTCCTAGACCCTCACATCGTACAAGGAAACACTTCCAGAGAAACCCCACAGTTTAAAGGAACATGGGAGAAACCTCAGGGAGAGCAACAGAGGAGGGATCCCTCTCCAGGACGGACACACGTGCAATAGATGCCGTGTGTAAATCGAAGAGATAATACATTACAACATAGGTAGACCGAATGTTGGAAATGCATGTGTCTATAATAAGAAGATGAATCCACGAGGATGTCAACAATCCTGTGGGAGCCATCAGGGAAGTAGTATGATGAGTCAGGCAGGACCGCAGAGACAGGATCAGCTACGACTCAAAGTCCAGGACTCAGGACTCAGGACTCAGGATACAGGACTCAGGACTCAGGACCACAGAGACAGGATCAGCTACGACTCGAAGTCCAGGACTCAGGACTCAGGATACAGGACTCAGGACCGCAGAGACAGGATCAGCTACGACTCAAAGTCCAGGACTCAGGACTCAGGACTCAGGACTCAGGATACAGGACTCAGGACCGCAGAGACAGGATCAGCTACGACTCAAAGTCCAGGACTCAGGACTCAGGACTCAGGATACAGGACTCAGGACTCAGGACCACAGAGACAGGATCAGCTACGACTCAAAGTCAGGATACAGGACTCAGGACTCAGGATACAGGACTCAGGACTCAGGACCGCAGAGACAGGATCAGCTACGACTCAAAGTCCAGGACTCAGGACTCAGGATACAGGACTCAGGACTCAGGACCACAGAGACAGGATCAGCTACGACTCAAAGGACCAGGATACAGGACTCAGGACCACAGAGACAGGATCAGCTACGACTCAAAGTCCAGGACTCAGGACTCAGGACTACAGGACTCAGGACCGCAGAGACAGGATCAGCTACGACTCGAAGTCCAGGACTCAGGATACAGGACTCAGGACTCAGGACCACAGAGGACGGATCAGATACGACTCAAAGTCCAGGACTCAGGACTCAGGATCAGGATACAGGACTCAGGACTCAGGACCGCAGAGACAGGATCAGCTACGACTCGAAGTCCAGGACTCAGGATCCAGGACTCAGGACTCAGGACCACAGCAGAGGATCAGCCACGACTCAGGATCCCGACGTAGATAGACACCAAAAATAAATTTGGGGGAAGCTGGGTTATTGGGAACATGAGAGTACACAGGTACAGACAGAGAGAAGGAAGAAGTAAGGTGTCCCCCGACAGTCTAAGCCTATAGCAGCTAAACTAACGTGTCTACGTACATGGACTCCCTTAGGATAGGGTGAGGGAAAGGGGTAGCAAGTACTTGTACTCAGTAGTGTGTACTCATGTTGTGTTTGTGGTCCAGCAGGATGCAGAGTACGGGCAGGGTTACCCCAGCAGGGGGCGCCAACCTCCTTCTCCAATCAGATGTGAGCGGACAGGAAGCAGGTGAGTCCCTGATTAACTAATGACCTAATTAACTCATTAACTCATTAACTCATTAAAACTCATTAACTCGTTAACTCTTATTCTAATCAGATTTGTTCACTTATGTTTGTCTTTCCATCACAGAAATCGTCGGAGTGAATCCACAGTGGGTCGCCTGCAACCTACCCACAATGCAACACTCCTGTCTGTCTGTTCCCGGGTGGTGGCGGGGCTTAAAGGGGGGGGGGGGGTTAGATGTTCACTATAATGAATCGATGTGTAAATGATAAAAATAAATTATAAAATCCACGACTTGAACAAAGCTGACGATGATAACGATATTAATGAGTGTGTGTGTGTGTGTGTGTGTGTCATTAACAGAATATATATAGACCAGCTGTTCCATGTTTCTATAGCAATGACCTGCCCCCTCCCTCTGTATGCCCCGCCCCAGGATCCTCAGCAGCCAATCACCACGGAGCAGTGCGTCCGTTCTGATGACATCACCTACCAGCTGTGCTGTTTGTCTTGCTGCATGTAAATATCAACACAGGAAGTGATGTCACTCAGCCGGTCTCCGTGGTGACGCTGGATCCAAAATGGCGTCCGGTCTTACAGTTACCAAAACAAAGGCCCGTCTGAAAATCTTTAGGGATGTTATTATTGACTACTTATTATTTATTATTGACTATTTATTATTTACTATTGACTATTTATTATTTACTATTTATATTTATTATTTATTATTTATTATTAACTAGTTATTATTTATATTATTATTACTTTACTTTAATGTTAACATTTTATTTATAAAAACATGAAAACTGTTGTGTCTCTAAATCTTCAGACGGGCGTTTGCACCCCGCCCTCGGCTCTCAGCCAATCAGCAGCAGCCGTGAGCTGTTTTGTTTACGTAAAGTTTCCGGGTCTGAAATCGTGATGCTTCTTCTTTGTTGGTTTTCCTGGGAAAGTGAAGTTTGTTCCTCCGCATGGTGCTGTGTTTCCTGCTCGTGTGTAGCTCCTGTACAGGTGTGTGTGTGTGTGTGTGTGTCATCATCCTCTGGTGTTTCTTCTTGTTCTGTTTTTATCTTCCGTTCTTCTTCGTGACTCTCCTCTGTGATGTGACTTCCTGTGTGATGCATCAGTAACCATGGCGATGACAGTGAAAATGAAGTGTGGTTGTGTGACTTGTTGCTATGGAGACGCCCCCCGCTGTGTTAAATCAATGGAACGTTTCAATAAACTACAAAGTGTCAGAGTCCGAGTCTGATTACTGCAAACATACATCACAGTTAACTTACATGTTATACTGTACATCACATGTTATACTGTACATCACATGTTATACTCTACATCACATGTTATACTCTACATCTACTGTACACACATGTTACACTGTACATCTACTGTACATCACATGTTATACTGTACATCACATGTTATACTCTACATCTACTGTACATCACATGTTACACTGTACATCTACTGTACATCACATGTTACACTGTAAATCACATGTTACACTGTACATTTTTACATTACATGTTACTTGTTAGACGCTTTTATCCAAAGCGAAGTGTCTTGCCCAGGGACACAACGACATGCTGACTGCAGTGGGGTTTGAACCTGTGCTCCCTGATCCGAACACCACCGCGAGAGTCCACTGCGCCTCACGCCTCCCTTAGATCGTACATCACATGTTATACTGTACATCACATGTTATACTGTACATCTACTGTACATCACATGTTTACTGTACATCACATGTTATACTGTACATCTACTGTACATCACATGTTATACTGTACATCACATGTTACACTGTACATCACATGTTATACTGTACATCACATGTTTCACTGTACATCACATGTTACACTGTACATCACATGTTATACTGTACATCACATGTTCACTACATCACATGTTACACTGTACATCACATGTTATACTGTACATCTACTGTACATCACATGTTACACTGTACATCACATGTTTCACTGTACATCACATGTTACACTGTACATCACATGTATACTGTACATCTACTGTACATCACATTTATCACTGTACATCACATGTTATACTGTACATCTACTGTACATCACATGTTACACTGTACATCACATGTTACACTGTACATCACATGTTTCACTGTACATCACATGTTACACTGTACATCACATGTTATACTGTACATCACATGTTACACTGTAATCACATGTTTCACTGTACATCACATGTTTCACTGTACATCACATGTTTCACTGTACATCACATGTTACATGTACATCACATGTTACTATCCCACTGAGCCAAAGCCTCCTGGTACAAACACGCACACATAACACCTCTTCATGATGTTGGAAATAAAAACGTTAGGCTATAAACTTTATAACCTAACGTTTTAAGTATAAAGGAAGAAAAAAGCAAAAGTTCTGAGAAAAAGTGAAATCTGAGGAAAAGTGACTCCTCCCTCTCTCTTTACATCACATTGCATTTAGCTGACCCTTTTATCCAAAACGACTTACAATAAGTGCATTCGACCAAGAAGATACAAACTTGAGAAAACAGAATCATATAAGTACATCAGGTTTCATAGAGCCAAAACATTTCAAGTTACTCAACTGGCTTTAGATAAGCCAGTCCTTTGTTAGTATAGAAGTGCTTTAGTTAGTGATTCTTTGTTAGTAGTTCTATCGCTCGAAGTGGAGTCGAAAGAGATGAGTCTTCAGTCTGCTCGATGTGAAGCTTTTGCTGTCCTGATCAATGGGAAGCTCATTCCACCATTTTGGAGCCAGGATAATAGTGATGGGAATTATGGCTCTTTGAAAGGAGCCGGATCTTATGGCTCCGTTCCTTTCAAAGAGCCGTTTCAAAAGAGCCATTTTTAAAAGGGGGCGGGGTTACTAGGTTTATCTGCGAAATAATCACCAGGATATTGATTGACTGTATTGCCAGACCTGATGTCAATAATCTGCATTGTAAACATGACACAAGGTGGCGCCACATCCATGTCATTTATGTCAGTGAATGTACTTTGAATTTACCCTCTGTATGTGTTAAGTAAATAAAGTTGCCTTGAATGAAATTCATGCAACTCTTAATATTAGATACTGTGTTTTTAAGTGGCGATGGAGATTATTTGTTGACCCTGCTTTAAAGGATATTTTGCCTTTACAAATGGTGCGCTTTATCACTGCCTGGGTTTTGGTTGAAGTGATCCAAATGCTGCTCCGTTTCGCGTGGCTCATTTCCATCCGAAAAACACGGGTCTACCTGTCCTGTACCACTTCTCTCTCGCGTATTCCGTTAAGACCAACCCACCTCATCCTCGTGCTGAAACCTACCAATCAGAGTAGGGGCGGGTCTTCACAGAATACGTTTGGGGAACAAATCAAGCTTTTAAAAGGTGAGTGGATTTGGCAGGCAGAGAGTGCGGACCAACGATTGACGATAACAAGAACGGCTCTCACCAAGTGCGACTCGGTTCCCCTCGTTCGTACCAAAGAGCCGTTCAAAAGATCGGCTCATTCGCGACCGACACATCATACAGGATATCAAACCCACGTGTTTTGCTAATGGGAACTTGGGTCCCCCTCGCAGTGCGGGTGCAGCGAGCGTTTGGCCGATGCAGAGCGGAGTGCA